>PVMI01013992.1:0-11543 GCA_008528875.1 Aulacorthum solani
ATCTAAAGAGAATAATATTTAAAAAATGTAAGATTGTTTAAAGACGACAGAGCCACGCGCTAAGGATAAAAGTATAGTAAAAAAATATCTGCTTTTAGAATGAAAACTACAAGAGATGCAAACTAGGTGAAATTTTCTTTTCTGAAGAATCGACTGCAACATAAAAGTTACTTATGTACATACGCATATTATATACTCACTTATACGTAGGTACTATTTATACCAATGATACTAGTCAATAACCTATACTGTATATACACTATACTTATAGTATATATACTATAGGTAATACACCACTTTATCCCTTAAGACGCGTATTTATATAAGACCTGTACGCGCCACGTATCGTTTCATTGAATCCCGATACAGAAAAATACCTATACGAAAATCAGAATATACATGTCTCATAATATTTTATTCATATTGAATATATTATATTATATAAACGGTGTTCTCTACTATTTTAAAATCTATGTTTTAATAGTGTGCTACAGTTGTACCGACGGAGCAGATTGTTGTGTATACCGCAGTGCCGAATTTAAAGAGAATAATAAGGTTCTTATCAAAATCCGTCTTCAGGGTTACAGATAGAGTGAAAATGTGTTTTACTAGACAAATTAATAACTATCATAATTCATGATAACAATCATGATAATGATAATGAAATTTCGTACACCAAACTAAGTGAACAGTATTACTGTGGCTTTTGCGAAAGGGAATGTTAAAATCATTTGTATTTTATTAACTCGAGAAATTAAGTAATTGGCAATAGTTTTTGTTTTCTATGGCAAAGTTGTGATTCAATTTAAAATCGAATTGTTTCGTAAAATCTTGTTCATAATAGCTATACTACCTAGTCATACTATGCTAACTTCAAACTTTTTTTTCACCATTCTAATAAGGCACCTGCGAAATGGTCTGGGTTGCACCCCCTCGCCACCTGTTTACCTTATATTGATAATTACGGGCTGTACATGATAATATTTACGTCTGCTAAACTAGTAAGACATCTAAAGATTAAAGTTTAGGTACGACGCAATATAATATACAACTCGGAACTCGAAGGGAAAATATAATAGGTCGTTTGTACAATACACTATTGACTTTATTTTTATTGTTGAATTTTGTCGGTTTCAAAACGTTTGTGGTTTCATGCAGAAAATTAAATCGTTTATGAAACTTATGTTTTATTTTTGACGATCGATTGACTTTAAATATGTCAATAATTGAAAAACGCCATGGCACATTTTGGCGAAAATGGTATTAAACAAGACTAACTTACTATTATATACTTATTCAGATTATAACTGTTGTTATGAAACGATCAATATATTTTTATTTAATTCCACTCCAAACAATAGTTGTTAATAATATTATTGTTTAATATTTCACAAAAACTTAAGGGGTGTTGAATATGAGAGGGTGAATTGGCTCTAATATATCATACATTGCCGAAACATCGAAAAAAAAGTGTTAATCGAGTTTCGCTAGAAAAATAATATGTTAGTCACTTAGTCACCGACCCCAGACTATCGTCCTTAATCATTTCTAGTGATCAATTACCAAACTTACAGGAAAAAGATATTCTAACTAAAAACAGCGTCGGGAAATCATAATCTATACCCGGTCAGCTATACCAGGCAACCTTCATTCGGATTCAGACCTGCACAAAAATATGCAATGCCGGGTGATCGGAAATGTTTGTTCCGCTGTAGGCCATTGCAGTTTTGTCGAGTATTTCAGATAGGAACTATAAATGGGACAATATGATTGTCGATTTAAAAATGTTAAATGCATTATAGAATGATATAGTACGATGATATACGATAATAATAAAGCACAATAGGATTTAATAATAAATTGTGTAATAGCAGTTGGTCTATGGACTCATTTATTATTCGCGTGGCCGAATGAAACCTCATATTAAATTATATTATATTTCAACCGATATTTGCGGTTCAAAATTATCATTAAATAAATTATATACCAAGAAAACTATTTCTCTATACTGTTATGTTTACTGTTTACACTATTACACACACACACACACACATATACTATGTATAATATATATTTATTATTCATCCGTGGATGAATATGTAACATTATGACGTCATGGTGGTGCTCTTCAATTTCAATTCACTATTATACGTATTATAATATACAGAGTGATGTACCAAGCATGCCGCTCTTATTCGCTCCATTTTATACTCATATTGAGCAGTTTTTCAAATTCCGATTTTTGAAATTTGATGATACCTGTATTATTGTCCATTAAGAAATTAATGCCATGTATTTGTAACTCAAATTTTGCATATTCGAAGGTTAAGCGTGGGTACAGGTGGTACTAATAATAATAATTGTCGCCGAAATGTCTACGACCCTACGAGTGCTGATTTGTTTAAGCTGCGGTTGAACTTCTGACAATCAACACAGTGCTTGTTTTGCACAACACATTCAATTAATAAGTTCACGTCGTGTAATAATAATTATAAATATTCCTATTATTGTAATACGAATTTACCGAGTGAATTACTGCAGTTATACCTAACAAATATTGTAATGACGTCGAACATTTTCAGCTTTATCCAAAAGTTCTTTTTTGCGTAGTTATTTATTGCCCGTATGATCGATTATAAATCGTTGAAACGACAAACTACCACTATGTGGTTTGTATATGTGTAAAGTTTGAAAAGTATTGATTAAAATGTGAACCCAGAAGAAAACTAGTAAAAAATGTTTGTCGAATTTTCATCGTGAACTGGAAAAAAATATTAATTTTGTTTTCAAAGTTATTATAATATGTAGGTATTCTGTGAACTGGAGTTAAATTTCATTAAGATTTCGTGATTAATTTGAAACGTGACGTGGGGTGGCTGAAAACTAGCGTCAAGTTAATATAAACTTTTAAGACAATAATTTAGATTACCTATTATATACTGTTATATAATCATACGAAAACCTTTTGTGTTATATATCGTTCTATCTAACCTATCAAAAATAACAAATTTAAATGGTCTGTATATTAGCATACTGTGTGATATATTATAGTAGTGGTGTTCGTGGGCGAGTGTATTATAATGATATTATTATTTTTAATTTTTTAGTTTTTATTTATTCTTCAAGAAGATATAAATAATGGGCCCCGCTGAACACGTTTGTGGGGGCTCATGAATTCACAATTTGAAATATAAATTCATGATTATGTTCATTAATACGTTGTCATGCCTTCACTTCAGATAATTTTTAATACCAACTGGCGAAAATTTTTTAAAAATGCAGTAATTGCAGCATAACTCATAATATGGTAAAAAAAAAAATATAAAAAAATATATTTTACTACGCACTGATAACATCGTGAGTGTTTATCGTGGTTCTTTATAATTATACCATACTATATATATTATATATATATATATTATCAGTATATACACACATAATATACTTTATGAGTGTAGTATTTAATCATTTGCGTATATTATAATTCTATATTTTGATAAGATTGGTATATAAAAATTAAAAAACGTAAACGTGTATAACGGAATAATACGACGAATGATAAAAGAGCATAGCTACGCGGCGACGATTAATATTTTATCCGTGTGCAGAACCCATTTAAATTTTTTTTTTTTAATTGCAGTACCCCATTAATAGTGGGCAATTTAAAATGTCCTTTGCTCGCTTTTGAAATCAAATATAATGCAACTCACACACATTTCTAGACTGTATAAGCAAAATAAAATATACGATAATCCACAGCTACTCACGTGCGCACAAAACTATGATATTTAATATTTCACGAGGTGATATGATGATGCGAGCTTTCTAAAAAAATCAAAACGTTCGAAAAAGTTTTCTTCTCGATTCATCAAAGTTACTAAAATAGTTTATTATTATTAAAGCGATTAAAACCTGAGATATTATTGACTCGACATGTAAGTCACATGGTTTAAATCATTACGAAAAAATATCAAATTTCGAGAATCTCGAGATTTCAAAATATTTTGGAATGTGAAATAATTTGCATACCATACATTGTCCATAATCAGAGCTATACTAAATAATATAAAAAAAACATTTCTATAGAATTTTAATAACTAAATTTTGTTTTGCTTTTAGTAAAGTTACCTACATAACTCGAAAAGATAAAAAAAATATTATTCATTTTTAATTAAAACTTATTTATCGGAAAGAAATTCACTCTCTATAGAAATGACTAGGTAAAATTAAATTTAAAGTATCCCCAAAGATTGTGTATACATGACGTGACCTCCTATTTGAATAAATAAACTAGCGTGTCATGAAGTCCAATCATCGATGGGTTCAATTCAAACTTAGAACTTCCAGCCCCATACTATCTAATATTAAAATCAATCTTTTGACGTCCGTTTCTTTGATGTATTCGCCACAACCGTCAACACTCAAAACGTTATCCTATTTATGTTACAGTGTCTCTCAAGGCCACTGCCATGACACGCCATTCTTGTAACACATTTCGAATCCTGCCCACATCAGAAAATACAATCCTCGGAACTTACGTTTCTGACACTAGACTTTATCAGCGTTTACAGATCATATCACCTCGAGCTTCCTACTAAAATCACGCCTGGAAACTATTTCTGAATAGTTCACCAAATGGAAAATACAAATTAACGAACCAAAGTTTTCCTTTGTCACATTCACACCCGTGCTTCACAATAAATGATTGTACACCTCCAACAACGAATAACACCATCAAAGGTCAGTCCTCACCGTTCTGAACTTAAATACCTAAGCCTAATAATTATGGGGAGGACGCTTAAGTTGGTCTTCTCATCCCTACATTAAGAGCGGTGTTTTTACTACGGTATCACTTGTATGCTATAAATTCAGACTTGAATATATCGTTATAAATTAGTGTATTTAGGGAGTGGTGCTATTAAGATACAATAAGTTTAAAATGACACATTTCAAGTGTAAATGTGACAAATTGTGCAACACGAATTTATTTTTAATCAAATTTTCGTTAAAAATATAAGCATCACGTCTTCAAACAATAAACTTGCAATATGTATTATCGTTTGACACAAAAAAATATTTATTTTTTTATGTTGGCTCCGATGTTATTGATATTTGGAGTCGCATGTATACGATTGGATCATTTTTCGATTATAGGCTTATCGAAAAAACTTTATTTTAACTATGATGTTACCAGTGATCAACATTATACATTTCTGAAATTTTTCTATACTTACGATACACGTAGCTACTAAATTTAAATTGTTGAAAAACCGAACTTTTGAAAGAATTTTTTTAGAACTAGCTGTATTAAGCATTATCCGTCTTGGCTCTAGAAAGATCGGCCGGTTTTAAATATTTTTTTAATCTGTAAAAACTTTTTCGGCTTTGTGAGTAATATTGTGTTCATTGGAGATGAGTATCATTTAATGTGCTGCTGAACCATGTACCGTAAAAGTCTTAAATACAATTGACCACTGGAGAAAACTTTGCTGTGGATACCTACGCCAATTATTTTTTTTATTTATTGTTTTTACTGTGTTGTCTTATTGTGGCGTTGTAAAGCGACTGTGGCTTAAGATTACGAAGTAGCATGGTATGCCAATTTTTTATATTAGTTCATCTGGAGGCAGTCTTGAAGGGTTGAATGAATCAAGAAACTCAATCGGATGAAGTCATTAATTGACTTAATCGATATTTACTTCTGTATACCTATCTGTGGATTTTTATGTTCTACATTCAACTGTAATTTTATTATGAAACCTCATTGTGTATAGATATAGATAAAGAATTCGAGTTTTATTTTTGAATCGGCCCCGAACAAACATTTTTCCGCCACAGTTTTCCGAACATATATTTTATGACATTTTTGCTATTTGTTCAATATAATGTATCAAACAATCTGCGGCATGCAATTCGTTTGCATATAAATGGGCCTTCGGGATATTATTTTTATATTAAAATATTATATTTGTACTAGGCGGCTCTGTCCCTGCTCGTTTCGATCACCAACCCTCTGGGCTTCAAGCTCCGCTTTCCTCCCTATAGGCACACGACGACACACCTATGGGCTTCGCTTCTGTGGAGACCCTCGGTCTCTACTTTCTGCATCTTTATTTCTAATATTACTTAAAATGAATAAAAATAAAATATGTGGAATATTCAATATACACATAATAAATAATAAAGATTTTCAAGTATTTATAATTAATCTAAATTATTACTTATTTATCTTTTGGTTGACATGGCAATTTATAATATTATGTGAAATACATAATATACAAAAACTGTTTTTGTATAGTAAGACAAATGTATATTATAATATAATACGTCTTGTATAATATATGAGTCATGTTAAAATATTATGATATGAAAACAATAATTACGAAGTCCACCGTAGCCTTTTGACATAAAAAAAGCACTAGAAATTCAGCAACATTTAGCAAAGTATCATAACACAATGTGTTTATATAATACTAAAATAGTATGGTAAACAATTAATTTATTAATTGCAAAAATATATTCAATGCAAACTGGGTTCATTTTTTTCGCAAAAACTGTGCTAGTTACGGTTTATCTTAATTGGATTATTGCGTGAGTTCAAAAACGATTTCCATTGTACCATTATGTTAAACAAAATTTCCGGTGGACCTAAATAGTCTAGTATAATTATTTCCGTTTATAATTTTTGAATTAAAATACTTAAAAAAATGTGACTTTATTATAATGACGCGTTGAGTAAGTCGACAAGCTGGATAACAATATACCCATACATTTCAGTTTAAAAGCCTATTGGTAGTTGATTTAGATTATTATAGCACGTATAATTGTATAAAATGGAAAATAATATAGGAACATTTTGTTTTTTTTAACATCAACTTTTTTCACATTAACTCTTCAAATGCTGAGAACCGACAATTCTATTATATATTTTTTTGTTCCACTTAAAACATTCATCAACTGTGAATGATATTTATTATTTTCTGATTTAATTAAAAAAATAGCTATAATTGATATGCAGGGTATTTAATTTCACATTTCATTAAGCAATTATATTACAGTAATTCTAAAATATATTATGCAGCAAATTATAAGTATAAAATATATTAAATACCCTTGCAAAAGAGTTGGTTTCACCGTTTTAATATTTTATACTCTAACATTATTCCGGATTCCGAGTAGAGTAAAGCATATTTACGTATTTGTTCTACAATGATTTTTTTTATTTTTATTGAAAACTATTCTTACATTTTTCTGCGAAAACACTTCATTGGGGGGGGGACCTCTCCCGAGAGCTTCGTGTGATGTCTATATCGATCGGAAATCGAATTTGGGCCACAGTACGAAGATAATGTTATTTTCTTGTGGTATATACAATATTATTTACCCGAGTGTCTGACAATATTGTTGAAGACATGTCGGCCAAGTGGGGTGTCCTCCAAAAAATCGCTTTTTTTTATACGACCATTTATCCACGATCGTTTCCAAATTCAATATTACGCTGCCAGTGGTGAATAGAACCGGAAGAGTGGTTTAAAGCCAGCCACGGATTCCGTTTGACTCTTTTAAAATGTATGTACTTTACTGAAATAAGCTGTCAAACGAAATATGTTTATGCAAATGAAATGTTAGTGAAACATTTTGACATAAACGTAACATAAATAATGTAAACGAAATGTTTTTGAAAGATTAATTAATAATTATTGTACATTCTAAGAAGTTATTATTTTAAATATATTTTACAAGCTGCAACTTCGAAATGAAAGTGAAATATTTTCTCCTCGTAAAATAGTATTATATTAAAAATTTCTATTTCATTATTTTCAGACTTCTAAAGTTAATTTAGTAAATAATTAAGCATTACGATTTTTAATATATAGTATATACTTTTAGCTATTTATTTAATATATTTTACACCCACACATACAATAAAAGATTTTCGAGTTTTTGACTATCTTAAAAGTATTGTGTTACAATAATGTACAATTTATTATTATGAAACATTATTTCGATACTTATATCATGATAAATTGCCCAGAATTTGAATTATTCAAATAATAATCAGAATTTCAATGTATAATAATTATTATTGTATGGCTTAGGAACTAAGTTGTATATCTACACAATATATTATTATATTCTATACAATTATTCCTAATGACAAAATCAACAACTACCGCGGGAAGACGTATAAATTATATGGCAATGATTATAATTGACTGAATACGAGAGCAAGATATTATTGTTATATTATTCTATAACTAATACTGTATGTCTGGTATTCATCAACAGATTTTTACCATATTATTATAATTATTACACCCACCAATAAGTAATAACATTTCAACACAATATTAATGATATATTATCAGTGATAATTTATCACGAAAATATTCTTATCAAGCGTTATGTTATAAGCCTAGTGTATAACAATAATAATAATAATATATTTACGTATATCAGGCCCACACGTAGGTGCACAAAAAGTGCATTAAAACGCATCTATATTCACGATTTGTTTTTGTTTTATTCGTTGATAACGATTTTCAATTAATAATCGTCGTATTTTTTATTCACGCACGGATTCCATTGCAAACGCAACCAACCACTGACGCGATGTATATATATATATAATATATATATTTTTTGTTTATCTCAATCCCGCAAATCGCAACGAACCGTTCGTATTTTTTCATATTTTTTTTTTTTTTTGCCGATCCTACATAATAGTATTATCGTCCGCACCGGAATTATGCCCATGTTCGAGGACCCCTCTGAAAATGCAAACAATTTACAAAAAAAAAAAAATCCAAGGCAGGTAAACCGAACCGACACAGACGTGTTTTTAAATTAACCACTATAGGGTTGGGCGTAAGGTGTAAGCTCCTCCGATATAATATATATTATTTTAATAGTAATAATATAGCGTCGCCTCAACGAATCGTACACAAATATAAATGTTATGAACCGCACAGCGGAATGGTTTAATCAATTATTTCGAGTATATTATTTAATTTTTTTTTTGTAATAATAATAATATATTAATACACGGCGGTTGTATTGTTATTGTTGTTGTTGTACATTGTTGTCGTGTACTTACTTATAATAATAAGAGGGGTGGTGTTTTAAATACATTTCTGTCTATAACAATATTATATTTTATACGCTTTGTGCGGGGGAGAATGATGTATTGCATTAACGAATTCTCTCGTGCGTCGTAAGTATATTGGGTGGTTCGCACGGAATTGGGGTGCTTGCCGACTTGACGGGAGAAAAAAAATATATATACGTGTTTACCCTCGATGCCAATTGTTTTGAAGTAACATTTATCTCGACTATGCCCCTCGCAAAGTAACGTTTCTCCCAAGGGACTCAATAATTTCCTTACTCCATTATTCTAAATGTAAAAATTATATTAAACGCGCAGCTCGACGGTAATATCGTTAAATTAATAAGAATAAAAAATAAATAAACCATATTGCTCAACAGAGGGTAGCTCAGCTGTAATCGTATATTATTAATACGATTTCTAAAACTATCGCTTATCGGATTATATTTATTCGGAATTCGGTTCACGCGATCCTACCTGGATTCGTATTAGCTTTCAATAATTCATATCGACTGAATTGATTTGATAAAGAAGTACCTAAAGTCCTAAACTGTCCCGCATACCATTTATTATTGACCTATCGATCCGCGGATAGGTCACAAGCTAGCAGAAAATATTATTTCGACAGATATCGTGTCAATTTACATAATTTTTTCGTAGGAATTTCTTTTTTTTACCCCTACAATATTTGATATTTCTGAATTTCTTTGCACACATATTCATACTTTATGTTAAACTCATACAATCTGTAAGTATAGTATTTACAATTAATTTATGAAAAATAATTATTCCTTAAATATGACTTGATGTACAATGTATATGATGAAAAGCGGCCACTCAAAATGATAACACTATTGATAATTTGATCAGTGATGATTTTTTTTTTTTGTATTTTTTTTTCCTAAAAACAACACAGTTAGTCAAGATTTTAATCTCTTCGTCACTATAATTCTCATTAGTCGTTCTTGGAGAATTTTACAAGCCATTTTTTAAATATTTAAGTGAATTATTTAAAACAAAGATGGTCCCTAAAAAATAAATAAGTCCGCGGATGAAAAAAAAAATCGATTTTTTATTTTTTATGTCTACTATTATAATAGTATTATGTATGAATGGATCGTTCTTGACAACATCGAGTTTTGAATGATTCTTTTATCATGCTATTAGTATTATAAGTCATATTATGCAAAACTTATACTGTCGTACTTTATACGCCCATTGCATAATATAGGTAGGTACTCAAAGTAATCTGTGAATACCTATTATATTTCAGCTTTTGTTTTGATATTTTATACCTTAAAATAATATCGTGAAGGAATTAACATTGTTTCTTTATATTTAGCTTTCTAGTTGAATAATTTCTCTTTGTGATTTTGCGCCAGTCACCATGTTCGAGTACAACTTTCTAATCAGCTTATGAAAACATAATTTTCAAAATTAAATTTAATCCTATCGATGCTCAGTGATTTTCAAAATGTTACTGTTGACGAATTTTGGGCATGAAACAGTATTGTCACGTCGTCTACACAGATATTGTTTTAATTTTTCGGCAATACTTAAGTGTTTGTATTTCTTTAAGTTATGTTAACCGGAAGAATAAAAAAACGTATTTTATATTATTCTTTGTTTTTTTTTTATACATACAATATATAGGTATAATGTAAATATCACTCATAATTTTCTTAAACGAAATTTTATATTTTTCTTAAGTTAATTTAATAAATATTTGTTATTTGTATTATTTTATTATACTGTATAAATTGATATATCTTTTAGATTTAATTGGTATATGCGTAACTGAATTAAATGTAAAGTCGTTTAATCGTGAAATGAAAAACGAAAACCGAATTACAATTTAATATAATACAATGTAAGGCTCACAAATGTATTTAGTAACTGAAGTCTAAAGTATCGTAAACAATGTAATTTCCGGATTTCATACAATATTTTATACGTATTATTATATCGAGTATGGACTTGAGCAACCTTAAACATAACGAGCGTTTTCGTTCGGATTCTCATTATGCAAAGGACTTTGCGTTTACTTTGTAAATGCACAATATGTATGCGGGCAGATCCGAAAGAAAATCAAATCAAATACAAAATAAAACGTTTACCCTTAAAAGGGATATCTGGACAACACCGCGATGAGCATATTATTATATATGTATACTGCTGTATAGGTGTACGCGATCTCTTTTTACTAAATTTCCATAAAGGTTACGATGCAAAAAAACACGTGTTCTCCGTGTTCTCGCTGTTGTACATACACGCGCTCATGTATATTATACGAGTATATACTTATTTACGTTGCGCACACGTTGGTCTTGGAGTCAATATAATATATAATATTATGTAGGTACCTACGTAAAATACTTAGGTTATTATTATTTTGTTTACCCCGGTGGCCTGGATATAATATGTATTTATATATATA
>PVMI01013993.1:0-19038 GCA_008528875.1 Aulacorthum solani
AAAATATATAAATAAAGTTTTTTTCATTGATATTTATTGTATACGTATTACTTTAAATTAATTTTGATAAATAGGATTAATTACCTCATTTTATATAATATATTATACTTAGTATTTTGATTTAAGCAAATATTTATCAATTTAAACCTACTTTCACATTTTTATTTTTATTTATATCTCCTTAAAAACACATTTGAGTAATGTCTATAAATAGTTCAAAACGAGCCAAAATAATATATCGAAAGTTATTAATTGGCATACATTTTTGAAACGAAATGTCCGTAGTCTTACGACTTCTGAATACTAAAATAAATATTTGGTGAATATTTGAACGTTTCAACCATCTACCGTTATTTGTTTTTGAATTACAACGAAATTATAAAATTGGTGTAGTCAAAAATTGGCATTGCGTAAATAAGCCCAATTAAAGCCTTTTAAATTTTAACTTAAATTTAATTTTTCCGTGTTGAATTTTTTTCTGAAATTTGATAATTTATTATTGTACATTTTATATATATAAATATTGCTCTGTTCATGATCTATTATTTATCCCACCAGCTGTCTCATAAATAATATATTAATAAAAAAATTAATTGGATAGATCATAAGATGTATATATTTTATAATTTTCTCAACTATGATTATGACTGTATTGTAGGAGTTGACCACAACAACGGTCAACAAACGTGTGCCTATTATGGTGGATCGGACCATGATTTAAAAGTTGGGGAACCACTGGTCTAATATTAGTATAAAATCCTAGGCCTTATACTACTAGACGAGCAATGAAGGTGTGTAACCTATTTGTTTACTCGTTTACTAAATATGTATGGTAGGCCGGGGTAGTAGAGTAAGATATATAGATGTAATAATTATTTTATTTTTTCGTCAGGACAGCCAATATCACTGCATATAAATAAAATAAATATCACTATAAGCCTTATACGCATAGACGGAGAATGGTGGTAGTTTCTGCGGTCAACGTGATCGTCCAAGTTGAGCAAGTTAGTAATTTTTTTCAACCAGTTAAAGTTAAGTTACTTCCATACAAAACTAACCAAGTTATATAAGTTAGTAGCTGAAATTTTCCAAATGTTCAACTTGGTTAGAAGATTTCACTATTTTAACCAAACTAAAATAATGACTTAATTTATAGTAGAAGTTAGAAATTGGTTTTTTATAGCATAAAATATAAACATAAAAATGGTTTGTTCAAAATATGTTAAGTAGTACATAAAAAAATTGCTCGGTGTCTCGGCTTCCAACTTCAATTACTGACGACAGTAGAAAAATGATGTTGAACAACAGATAATTTGATCAGGCGTGTCAACTTGACAAGTGGGTATAGGTAATACGTAACTAATAATCCCTATTTCTTGGAAACTAATTGGAATATCAGACATTAGAACACAGAATTTATAACAAAATAAGATATATTCGTATAGACATGTTTATATGTACATATAAGAATACGTGTATATCTATTTTGGTCATTTAAATTTATTATAGTCATCGTGGTTAACGTGTAATACGAGAAATAGATAATATAGCCAAATAATTATAAATATAAATGATTGGTAAGAAAATAATATGACAAGAAAAATGTCTTTGTCATAACATTAAAAATACTCAATATATCACTCATTAATGAATATGACCATGCGGCTATGAGTGTAATATTATAGTCGGCACTCAGCACTCGGGGTTTTTGGAATCGAAAAAAACCACGAAAAAAAACCAGTCACTTATTGTTTTTAACGATTTAGATTAGATTATCGTTCACGTTCCATACAGCTAATTAAGAAGACACAAAGTTAATATGAATTAAACCTGACTAAACTTTAACTTTCTAAATACTGAGCTCGGCTGATCGTGTTATTGTTTGACACTCTTGTGCATGAGAGTAGACCACGCCGGTTTGTGTTTGGTTAAAATCAAAAACAGCTCAACTACGTAGTTATATTCTATTACTATATCATGATTCGTGAATATTTCTTACAATTTTCAAACGGATTAAACGAATTATGAACATATTTGTACTAAGTATTATTACTACCTAGTGACTTTTCTGGTTTTTGATTTCAACGTTTCCGTTTTATTTACTTATTATGAGATGATACATCACTGTAACGCCCGCATCACCCAAACCTTCCGGTCTGTCATGCTCCGTCTACGAGTACAAGGTCTGTTATCAGGACACTATTGGTATGGATCGGCCTATCGAGTTTCCCCTTCTATAAGCGCCCTATTTACATGCTCACTGGTCCAAAATTGAATATCAAATTTTTAAGAGCTAACCGGAAGCTAATCAAACATTAATTTATTTCCACCCACACTCACACGACCGGCCCCTACAGAGATTTTCTCGGTAGCTCGCCTAACCAATCCGATCCTGGTTGTTGTACACAGCTGTTCTTGTGGTAGTACCTAAAGTATAACGTCTACGAGTGAAGCACTTATATAATTTTATACCTTAGCCTCCACTTTTGTACAATACATTTATATAATATTTTTTATGTAACAAAATCATAATTGCCTGCGGTGTAACTGTCGCAGTGACGTCGATCTGTTCGCCGTTTGGCTTCACGTTCATATAGTGCCCCTGTGAAAAGTGTCTGGGTCGTGACATCAATGACTCGTAGCCGGGTCGTTTTTTACCCGCAGTGACGTTGGAAGTGACCGCCGCCGCCGTGATGGGTGCGACGCCAAACGGGTCATCATCGCCGTCTTGGTAGTTGTTTGTCTTCTCGTGACGCATCAGATCTTTCAACTCTTGGAATCTATCTTTGGCCGTCAGGCGCATGGCGATTACAGGTATCTTGGTTAGGGGATGATAACCCAGACGAAATAAATTCGTTTTTCTCGTCAACTGATCGTCCATGATAGCCCTCGTTGTAGTGGTCAGTCTAGCGATTTTTTCAAACGGTCTAAGTTGCCTGAAAATATGAAACCTGGAATGATTCGTAATGATATTATTATACTATTAAAATATGTGAATTTTAATTTAAATATTGTTGTTACTATGAACATAATACACAAACATTTTTATGAAATATTATCTATATAATGTGCGATCATGCACAGGTATATTTATGGCTTAAAAGGAACAAATACATAATATATGTAAAATAGATATATGATATTGTGTATTACGAAAACAATAAATAATAAGCTTCATAAAATAACGGTTATTTCACTATGCGAAACAAACTACTGTATATTATGATAAATATCATATTTTATTATACCTAATTGTTAAGCATAATTTTACTTAAGTACAAAATGTTTTAAAAAAATATGCGATAGGTACTACAAAAAAAAAAACGAGTAAAAACAAATAATTTCAGTTTCTCAAATAAGATTTTATGGTTGGTTCTATTAAATGTTTCGGAAAAGTTGGTATTTAATTAATTATGATAAATTAAGAATTACAGTCAAAAAATAAAAATATTTTAATATTATATATTATGAAAACAATAAAATATAATAAGCTTCGTAAAATAACATTTATTTGTTGAACGAATTTCATACCTATGTGAAACAAACTGTATATTATGATAAATATTAGATTTATTTTATTATAATTATTGTAAAATATAGCTAGGTATGTTACGTAAAAAAAAGTTTAGAAAAAATATGTGATGCAATATTACAAAAATAAACAGTAAAAACAAATAATTTTAGTTTCTCAAATAAGATTTCATGATTGGTTCTATCGAAAAGTTTTGAAAAGACGACATAAAATTAATTATTTCCGAATAAGCATTGCAGTCAAACGATTATAAAATAATATTTATGGTTAAAACTAAATTATCTATTACATGAACATCGCCTGGGAATAAAACCATATTGATTATTGTTGAGAAAAGTAAAACGATAATATGTCAGTTTTAAAGATGTTAATTTGGAAAAGTGTTTGGGAATGCTATTGATAGTTTCAATATTGGAAATCAATTTTAAATTATAGAAAAATTGCAATCGCTTGAAATTGGAGAAATAAATGATCGATTAGGAAGGAAAATGATCAGATTCTAGTGATTAAGTAAAGATTCTATTTTGAATTGGGCTTAAAGTAAATCTACAATTATAAAGAAATATAATTGGAAAACGGCCGGGATTGTCTAACAACCACAACAAAACATATAAATAAGTTAAGATTAAGGATTTAGAAAATGAAACATTCGACGGAGATAAAGGATTTGTGCAAGTTATTTGGCACAAGTTGGAGTATAAATTGATAAATAATTCAGCGAAGATATTGACAATACCTTGGAAATCATCAATCTATAGATTAGACCCCAAGATACATTACTTTACCTAGCTATAATATAATTACAAAAATTCCACTCGTTCAAACTATTCTATACATGGTATCAAGGAATTCGAATATGACTTCAAACCAATGATATTTCGATTATTGTTATATCACTATACAAGTTTTGACTGGACCCTAATCAAACTTGTTGTTATTTTGGTTTAATCGAAATGCTTGCATCCTAATATTGTTTAATTTTATTTTCAAAATATAACTGTAAAAAATGAGTGTTTTTAAATATCGAGAAAGCTATTTGTTGATAATTTCTAGACAAAAGAATACGTTTTCACGGTAATACTTCGTATTTGTGCTACTGACGTACAAGTTGAAAAGATACTTTTAATTTTAGTGGAGAAAAGTCAACAGACAATTTAACACAGAGTTAAACATACAGTTATTATGAATCATTTGTTATTATATAATAATTTGTTCTCTCTTATTATATAGTTAAAAGAATATATTTCAAATAGTATTCGATGTTTTATAATTACTATTATTAACAAAAAAAAAAATCTCAATTATTGAAAAATAAAAAGCATTTTAGATAGATTACTACCAATGGGTGTTGTCAAAGTTTAGAGGAGTTGTCGTGCGGGTTGAGACACCCTATTAATTTTTAAATATAAAATCACAAAATACTAGCTGGATTAGAGTCAAAACTATTTTTAGCCGAATCGCAAACAAAATATGATTGATTCATAATTTGACGAGATAAACTATTCAGAACCATCAACCTTACTATAATATCAAATATAAACCGTAGTAAAATGCCAGTTCTCAACTATATAATGTGTGAGAGTAATATTCTAAAATAAAATAAGTAATTTGTATTAAAAAATGTCTGCATTCGAGTAATACGTTTTTGAAAATATATTCTGATATTTAAAACACACTCACACACACACACACACACACACACACACTTCTGGATATTAATATTAATACCTTAATACAATATTATTACCTGTCTGGTATAGTTCGTTCGAACATCATTGATTTTTGTCTGTTTAGATATCTCGGCTTGATGTAATCTTCCCATGTATTAAATGAAAACGGATCGAAGGTCAGTGGTAAGTTGCTGGCTGACTGTGTCAGTTGATTTTGCCTCTGATAAGTGCGCCACATCAGTCGCAACTCGAGGCAGCTGGGCTCGTCCAAAAAATCTTCTGGCTGGGAAATTATTTTTACCTCGTTAATTACGTCCTGACCAATTTTCGGATCAGGTTTTCGACGATCTATGACTGTCACTTTAGGACCATACATTTTCACCCTGGGATGGGTCGTGCAATCCGAATACTTATTGAGTACTAATACGAATGAGATGTAAAATACGACGCTGATTTTCATCAGGTCCATCTGTAAAAGTAAAACAAAATAGGTTTCGTTTAGTTTTTAAATAATTTCAAATTTTCGAACGTCATTTTATACTACAAGACTTAAACGAGCATATTAAAAAGATCACGTGACCGATAAAATCGATGAAAAAATGTTTAAAAACTGTTATTGAAAAGGTTTGATTAGGTATGATGTGATAAAATAATCTGTTTATTGTGTATTGTGTTTTGTGTGCTATTATTTTAATGTTATAATGAGTAAAGAAAGTCTCTAAAGAAGAGATTAATGGAACTCGATGAATGCGAAAAGCCTTGCACCTAAAAACGATTTCCCAAACAATGTGACTGTTTATTTTCGTTTGAAGAATTTATCGAATTCACTTTTTCATTAGAAATCCAACAATATATTTTTAATTATAAATTATAGACTTAATGGCATCCATTATGTACCTATATAATATTGTATTGTTTTCGAGCAAACAGATTTAAACGTATAAACAGACGTACCTAATTGATAATTAAAGTGCTGTGTTTAATGTGATGTGTCTATTATTGTGTGTATTTATAAACATCGAATGAATCTCCAGACTGTACTTAATCAATTTCAGTAGCGATTCGCAAAATTTATTAATAAGCATTGTCGTATTTGTATCAAAACAAAGTATAATAATTCAAAAATATATATTCATACCGGTTCCCTATAGTGGCTTTGAGAAAGTGCCGATTTTTATTACCGTCGATAGTGTTACAGAACAATGTAAAATAATTGTTGACATTTCGTTGATTACCTATTATCATTATAATGATTGAACTATAATACTTTTGAATGTGATTAAAGCGAGAAATATGCAATTGACTTTTGAAACATTACCTAGGTACCTATTTTTAAGTGTTTTAAATTTTTCTGTTAGCGATTTGTTCTGTATTGATACAAGGAAAATAATTTTCCAATATTTTCGAGAAAGTTGTCAAATTATTAAATTATCAATTAGTTTTAACTTCCAAATTCAGTCTAGTGACACTTCTGAGTGGTCTCCCAATCTTGATTTTATTAATATATTATTATGTATTTAACCAAAATTATTTTTTGAACTTATTAATATTATAGATAGTAATTATATTTTTAAATACATAATAATGACAAAAAACCCCCTAATTATTGACATTTTTCATAAAACAAACTATCAGTTACCTACTTTGAGTAAAAGTATGAAAATTGATTTTTTTTTTTTTAAGCCTATTATTTTTGAAAAAATACATTTTCTAAGCTTTGAGTTGTTTATAAAATATTGGGCTTAGATAATTATTACTAAATACATATTTATGAGTTTAAGTGATTGATATTAAATTCCATTTTGCACACAATATTGAACATAATATTAAGTTCGTTCTCTTTATTTTAATATTTTTTCATTCATATCAAGTATAATACATTAGCAATATAAATATGTAATTATATAATTTTTACTAAATATTTAAATAATACAAATCTATGTTACGCTATTGAACTAGTCATCGATGCCAAATTAAAATCAGTTTACAAATAAATAATTTAATAATTAAACTACAACATAGTCTTATATTCGATCCTATTTATGCTAAATGATCAGATAAGTACGATTTTGTTCAAAAACAGTTAATATTTATCTTTAATGCAAGATTTGTCCAAAATGGTAAATATTTCAATTGATTTTTAAAAATCTTGGCGAATTTGTCAATAAATAATTAGAATAATTACTATAGACTTTTTCCGTGTTTTCGTCAAAAACATTTTAATGCTGTTATGAACAAGACAAATCGATAAGTAATTGAATGAAAATTGAAAACTCAATTTAAGCAAGTTACTAGTGAAATTAAATTATTTATTGATATGTTTACGTATAAAATAGTTCCAAACAAATAATGCATCTTTGTTTACGGAGACCAACGGTTATTATGACCTCAAAAATAACATTTTCGTATGTTTATAAAACAATTCAATAATTTATTAATTTGAATACTGTAAAAACATAATATCGATTTTTAGCTACTAATTAAAAGAAGAGAAGCCTCTTTCGTTTTTCATCTATTGATGCGGATGCTCTACTACCAATAGCTCTCACGCTCGGCCGTTAACACATACATTTTAAAATATGTACCCAATAAATATAATTTCGAAATATTTAGTTTCGTTCACAAACGTATTCTAATTATGTCTGTTATAATTAAGCTATAATTAGTATTTATTACAGGGTGGTCTCTGAGTTACTTCGGTAATTAACTATATTTTTGGTAAAAAGTTTTTTTTTATTTTGATATTTTATTTTGGTAGTCACAACACTAAAAAAATTTAGAAGCGATGAGCTAGGAGTCTAACTAGGGTGACCATATTTCAAAAGTAAAAAAAATGGATCAACCCTTTGGGTTAGGTCTAAAAATAGACCCAAAACAATGGTTAAATATGGTTAGGCTCAATGGTTATAAGATATTTTAGAGATAACGTTTCTAGATACCTAGTAGAAGTTGTAGGTCAGGTGTTGAAATGTGTGACGGTCGTACGAGCTGTAGTTAAGGACTGACTCATGCTTATCACCGGCAATATTGTTCGTCGTCCTTAAATATTCGACACTCTTTACATACAAAAACTGTTATTTATAACTATTCGGATTCAATTTAAATATAATATTGTATTGTACTTATTTCGAGTGAACAGGTGTTTTTCTTGTATTCAGGTATAACAATTATTATATGGGTACTTCTATCGTATTTAAACTAGTTGAAAAGCGTTCCGTCCGAAGTTTATTTATTTTACGACAAGAGGACACAGTACTTGAAAATACGAGAAATATGGTGTCCACTACTCGTCATAGTATGCACAGCACTAAACTAGGTCATTCGATTAAATATTATGTCCAAATAGTTTAATTTAAAGTTAAAAATAAGATATTTTCTCCTGATCGAATACTTATGAAAAAGTAATACAAATTAAACTCAGACTTGTAATTTAAAATGAAAATATGTTGAGTTCACATGTGCTGGTTTTAGACTTTCGAATACATTTACTAATTTGCATAATTTATTTGTTTATGAAAACAATATATAAAAACCAGTTGACCGGTATACGCGACTATAAATACAGTTGCAGATTGTAATATTACGGTATACGTTTGTACCTTTTTCAGAATTTATGATTCAGCTTATTTTTTTTCCAAATTGTTATAGTGCGTTAACATATTTTATTAACAATAACATTAGTTACACACTAATTCCCTGGGTGGAATGATTACCACTAGGACTGAATAATAATTTCACTAGCAAAAGTGCGATTCACAAATGTGAAATCATACAGATATTTTATTATTAAAATAATACATCTGATGATTATGAGGTAAAAAAGTGTTATCGATGTATCTAAATTGCCTATTTAAAACGCCGTTTGATCTTAATTATTTCGTGATTGAATATTATCCTATTTATAAATAATAATATAATATTATATTATCATGTTCAACAATAAAAAGAATAATTTATATATTAATCGAAAAATATTAATATTGTATTTTTATTATATTTTACTCATATTACACTATTACCGATGAATTAAACATAGATTTTTTTAGTTTGGTTTTTCTTGTTGTTAAATATCTATCAATGAATATAATTATTAGTACAAATAGAAAAATGATGAAGGTTTAATCATATAATTTCTCTACAGTAATCTGACATTTCTAAAACGATACTTTTAAAAAATGTTAAAAAAATATAATAATAACTAACTTTCTAAAAATAAAAATAAAACATTAAACTCTGATATAAAATATATAATATATGGATTACATCTTATATACATCCAAGGTGAATGAAAATAATTGTTTTTTAATGCTATATTTTTTTTTTGGTCTCTTTACTTTTTGCCTATGACATAAAAATATATCTTAAAATTGATAACTAGGAAAGTTGTTTCACTCTTCAATCTTAACTCCACATGTTTCTTTCTTGTGTAGAATCCCTTGGACTTCGGTTTAACATAGGTGAGTGCCATATAATGACTTTCAACGAACAATGCAATCCCATCTCTTACTCTTATTCCTCTTCAACGAGTCTCCTTATTCAAGAATCTTGATATATATTTTACACCGTCTCTGAACTTTGATCATCATATTAATACCACCGTTAGTAAAGCTCTCAGAGTGCTGTAAAGCACAATACGTCAATATTAAACTTCTTAAACTGTCTCCGTATTCTCTATTTTGCTTTAGTTCAGTCTATCCTAGAATATGGTGTAATTATTTGGTATCCTTACCTAACAAAAGATGTGCCTAGATTAGAACCTGTTCTAAATATATTTCTCTCCTATGTCGTTTATCTACTTAAAATAGAGCGCCCACAACATGACTATTCACAAATTTGTCCCAAGTTAAGTATACCCATACTCTCAATTTGGCTCTCTGAAGCTGACCTCAATCTAATTTCGTCTGTTCTTAATGGTTCCTTGGAAGTTCCTGAAATTTTATCCGACATAAAACTACGAGACATTTTACATATTATTAGAAACCATTATCTTTTTCATATTCCCTATCACCCAACATCTTATGGTCTGAACCATCTGTTGCACCGAATGCTACGTCCTCCCAATAATGCTCCCTCTCCATTTTTACAGTAAAAAACTTTTTTTTCGTTTGTGATACATTTTTACCTTGCTGTAATATTCACTTTATTTTATTTACTCTAAATTTGTACTCATGTTCACTTCATATTTGCATTCATCTACACAATTACCGATTTGTGTTTATATAATAATAAATACATTTAAATATAATGCATTATTATTCATATTGTACTATTACCGATGAACTAAATATAGTTTTTTTAGTTTGATTTTTCTAAACGAGTAGTTAAATATCTATCAAATAAAATTAGGAGTAAAAACAGAAAAATTATAAAGGTTCAATCAAATAATTTCTGAACAATAATCTAGCATTTCTAAAACGACGTTTTTAAAAAAAGTATTAAAAAAATAATAATAATAACTAACTTACTAAAAATGAAAAGAAACTTTACGCTCTGATATACATAAAATATATAGATTACATACTATATACATTCAAGGTGTTTGAAAATAATTGTTTTTTAATGTTATTTTGTTTTTTTTGAGCGCGCTAAAAGCTATTAAAGTAAATCCGACTGCACAAAACGATTTAAAATAAAAAAAAATATATTTATTTCAAGGTTCGATTTCAAAGAACACAATAATAAGTTCTTAGACTGTTATTGTACTGCGATAAAAGCGTTTTGAGAAAATAATAAAGAAGAAATATATAGTTTTGAAATAAAGGTTTATGTGGAGTTATATTATTATTATTTATGAATACTACCACAGCCGTCCAGTGGCTGCACGTAAAAACAAGCCATATTTTATTGATATCCAAAAATATGGTGAACTTTTGTTTATAAATAACAAATATTAAATGCAAAGGCGCGAAGGCTATCACCCACTCATCCACACAGGAACTGCTGACTTCTCGATTCAGATCCTGTCAGCGGTCACATTTTAAATAGTACCCAAAAATAAAAAAAATATGATATAGTGAGTGAAAATATTCTTGAAGGTACACAAAGTTTTATTTATAACAATCGGTTCTGTTTTAAAGATAATGATTTTTTTTTTTATTATTATTTTATTAAAATTATTTACTATCCATACAATATAATTAGTAAACTAAAAAAATTAGATAGTTTATGATGCTTAGTGACAGGAGATTATCATTTATGATCAATGCATACAATACATACACAATATTAAACTACAGTGTGTACATAGTGAATCATTCAATTTTTTTGGTTGAATTTGCTTTAAAAATATTATTTAAAACTGAATTTGGTGATTTAGATATGTTTACGACAAATATATTTGTAATTTTTTGTTGGGGCATAGGGTCATGAAAATCAAGGTGTGTACCTGGACGTCCTTATACCAATAATAAAATCATTTGATTCCGTTATTATTTTTGGTTTATTTATTTTTTTTATATTAGTTATTAGAATACATACAATGTATAAAATTTTTCCAATTATCATATACGTGTAATATATTATTGGTAGTGAATGTTTGAGGGGTATCCAGTGGTAACACTGGACTTGATATTCTTAAGATAAAAAAAAAGTCAAAAACTAGAAGCATACTTCTGATAACTGTTGTCAAAAACGACGATAAACTTCACCTCACCTGATTGATTGCAAGTTACATAAAATGGGTAATTTATCTATTTTACGAATTTACAATGATGTGTGTGTGTGTGTGTGTGAGCGAGAGAGAGACACTACGTCTGTGTTTTTGTTGATTTAATAGTGTAATTATGTTACTGTGCATTGGCTGATTATTTAAACTAAACATTTATAAATCGAAAAGTTTTGTCTATAGATAGGTAAACAGTAAAATATTATATTAAGTGTTGAATAACATAATATTTACTCCAAATACTCCAACCTACTACCGAAACCTTCCTTGAATATTATTGAATTTGCTACAGGCAAAAACGGAAAGGGACCATTAAGGAGTGTTGTAACGGTGAACATGAAATTAATTAAAACATTTACATAGTAAAAACAAAATTAAATTTTATTGCGGACAAAATATGTTGTACTAAATAACTTAAATGCACCTAGGTATAGTGGTATTAAACAGACGCTACAGTGCTACATCGATGTGATTTACTGTTTACCGTATAGCTCAGTCTCTTCTAAGTTAGAATTCGATTTAATGACGAGAACGTTTATTTTGAAACTTTGTTTGTAAAGTGAAATATTTAAAAAAATTGTGAGGAAAAAAATAAAAAATATTATTAATTCTCGTACCGTTAAAATGGAGGTATCGACAAAACGTACGTTCATATAGAATATAGATTATAAACATATTACATGTTATTAGGGCCTGGATTTATATGCAAATGCATATTCTTGTACAATTGTCCTAGAATAATTTTGATTATAAATGTCGACGTTTCGTAATGTGTAGAGTCTAGGGTTAATTTTTTTTTGCATATTTGAATGAAAATGCATATTTATTGATAGTTTATAAATGTTGAATATTCTAAAATTCATAGAATTTACGTCTGTAAAGATACCTACTGTCGATTGTTGAATGATATGTTGCTAGTGTCATAATTGGGAAATTATCATCTGAAGAATGTACAAAACCAATTGTTTTAATGGTTGAGCAATTAGAAAAGTCAAATTTTCAAACAATTTCCCAATTATTTAATGACTCCATGAACATTTTATGGCCCGAAAAAATATTTTATGAAAAAGTATTGTTGTATGTAACAGATGCTGCTCCGAATATGGTTTAATCTGGAGAATCTCTTAAAATATGATATTATGTGATATTATATTATTAAGCGAATATCCTTATTTCGATTTTTATAATAAATAACGATTTTACTCTAATTTTAGTGCATAATTAAACCATTATATCTCTGCAGTAATATCATGGAAATACGAATAAATTGTATCAATTTAAGTAAACTATCTTATAATAACGAGGTAAGATAATAATATAGTAAACGTGTAAAAATATTATTTGTAATTTTGATTTTATTATTTTATCATTACAAACATGGTGATTACTTAAATTTACAATCACAAACTACAATAAAAACAAAAAATATTTTCCCTTGTCATTGAAATTATGTAGTTAATTAAAAAAAATACAAAGTATTTGAGTGATGTTGAAAATTTTTAATTTTAAAATATGTTTTTTTGTCCAACTTCATCTATAGTTTATTTTAATTTAAATAAAAAACAAAAATTATTAGACAGTGTACAGCCATTAATTAAAAAGTTTTTTTTTCATGATTCTATTTCGGAACATAATAAGAAATAATGGTCTAATAAGCATTTCAGAAAAATGTTCATTCTTAGCAATATACAAATTGTTCAAAGCATTTCTTCTTCTCAAAAAAAAAAAGAAATAAACGAACAATTACTGAAAGGTACAACACGTAATGCTGTTAGAAGATCGATATCAACAAGTAGGGCTTAAAGTCAGAACACTAGGCAAACAAAAAAAAACGAAGGGAATATATTATGAAGAAATGTCTAACATCTAACCCAATTAAGAACTTTTCGAACAATATTTAAATTTTAAATTTTAAAAGAAATTCCAGAAAATGATATCAAGATTTATTTAAATTATAACTAGTTCAATTTAGATTGTACTATGATTTTTTGACATTTTTTTTAAATTCCTAATTCTCTAAGCAGTTAAAAATTTGTTTAAAAAAACCTTTTTAATTATTTTAGTTATAGATTTTCATTGACATATAAAAATAGGTTTTTTCCAATAATAGAAAATTAAGCTACATAAAAACTTATATGAATAATAATGATTAAGAAAAACAGTAAAGTAATGTAAAGTAAGTATTCATCGAATGCCACAAGGTGATGAATAGTCAATAGAGAAAGTTTCAAACTTTCGATAATTTGAAACTCTCTGTAAGTCAAAGAAAAGCAATGATTTTGGTATACTCAGTAAGTAATTCGAAGTAAAATTTAAGGGTGAACCAGTGGTCGACACTCATCAATTCAATGTTTTTTCCACTCAAATTTCGGCAGTTCAAAGTTGTTTTATTACGATTGAATGTTCAATGAAAACATTTTAATTGTTCACCTCCCTTTCACACTCATTTTTATTTAGTTTCGAAAAAACATATAAGTTAATGAAACTAAGCATTTTCCGTTGTATTTTCGTGAAGGGTCCAAATATATCCGTTGTGCATAATGTACGTATTTAATTCATCTAATAAATAAAAACATCAGCAAATCAGTTTGAACATCATATATTACGTTATATCTTTATTAAATATTAAAAAAAAAAAAAATGCTATTTCTGTTTATGAAAAAATATAACAAAACCTCATATTTAATATTGGGTAGTGCAAAACGTTACAATACCAACAAGATCCAACAATTCCAGAATAATGCCTTTAGGGAGATAACGAATGCCCCACCCTTCGTATCTAATTACACTCTACATAAAACCCTTTCAATGAAAACTGTGACAGAAGAAGCTTCTAGAAAAACTTTCACACCAAAATCCTATCATAAAAAACCTGTCCACCCAAACCTTATCCGGCAACCCCGAGTGTCTTTTAAAAAAGAACTGGTGGACGTGAATTGCTTAGGGGAAAACAAACATTTATATTTTATATCTTTTAATATATGCGCAGAATATCGATAGATAATCAAACAACTACCAGTCAAGCGTCACCAATGAGTGGCTTCTTATTTCAAATTTCAATACGTTTTTGGTTCTGTCATCGCATACACTTATTGTGCTAAACCGTAACGATTGTGCACGATATCTTAATAATAAAAAAAATAATATTGAACATAAAAATAAAATATACCTACTGATATTTCTATGAATTTAAAACGACGGGTCAAAATGAATATACTATAGGTTTGTACAACAGTGAACTTCCTACGACTTACGCATATAAATCAATCAAAACTAATTTAAAAAACCTGACGACAATATTATTAGTATTTAACTATTGTTATTTTTAACTGTCTAAACATTTCATTCATTCGTATTGTTTTATTTATATTTTTCATAACGCTTATAGTAGTAGGTGGTTCGATTTTTTTTTCGTACCTCTAATTATTTTCAACCGTATCTCGAGAAGTCAAAATAATTATCAGCCCCTAGGGCACACCGAGGTCTTATATTAATGCTCAAAATGTGGTGAATCAAGTTTAATCTCGGTCTTCTCTAAGTATGTGTACTACATAATAATACAACAAAGCTCGGTCGCGATGCACAGTCTTCCGGAGATGCTGCCCATCATCTGTATACGAGTTTCTGGTGCTTAGGTAATTCGATTTTTTTTTCGTACCTCTAAATATTTTCAACCATACTTATCTCGCGAAGTCGGAATGATCGCCAGCCCCTCGAGCACACTGGGGTGTGGTTTTTATATCAATGAGTGAAATGCGGTGGTGAATCAAGTTTAATCTTGGCGTTCTCTAAGTATGTGTACTATACATAATAATATAACAAAGCTCGGTCGCGATGCACAGTCTCCCAGAAATGCTACCCGTCTGTTTACAAGTTTCTGGTACGGCTGTGTGTAATGGTCTGTGAGACCAAACATCTCAAAACTTCAAGTGAAATCAAGTTTATGTACGGTCGTCCTTTGTGAACTTATTCTGGAATCGAGTGAGAGGTTTTTTTAAAATATTATATGAAAACATTTTGCCTAGGACGGTAAATGAAATAAGCTTAAAAAATCGTATGTAGGTAATACGCACGTCATAATAGATCCCTCCCTTATACGGATAATAATTAAATGGTACTTTTGGAATTTTTCTGCAGTTCAGATAATAATAGTAATTAATCTGTTTTTGAAATCCTGCCCGTTTCGGATCAGATCGAATTTATTTCGAAATGTAAATTATATTTTCCAATTTATCATTTTTGATTCGTTTCCGATTTTTATGACGGGTAGGTACTATCACATTATATAGGATATGCTGTCAAAAGGTAGTATTCAATTATGAATTGTGCGACAGTTGGGGTTGTACAACAATTGATAGAAAACAGTGTCTTAAAATTCGTTTATAATTTGTAGTTTTAATAAACTTCGTTGTATACATGACATCAAGTGTATAAAAAAAATGAATATGTATCATATACATCTACTATTTGTATGGTAATTAAATAGAACTAAATAATTGATTTCACATAATTTTCAACTGCAAATAAATATAACTGCGATATTTGTGTATACTTATTAAATGTGTTATATGTTTGTTTAAATGACTTTTAAATTTCGTTTGAAATTGAATTGTTTAAGTCTAAGTATTAAATTATAACTAAAAATGTATTTATGATTTTGTTTCATATAAATTACTAGGGTACTGACTTAAATGAAAATTGCATTTTTCCCGAATGTCTAAAACATTGCTTTTTGATCACATAGTTTTTTATACATCAAGGAATTAAAAAATTAAAATTTTATTTCGAATTTTTTGATATTTTTACTGTACTTTTATGTTGAAATTTGGTTAAAATTCATTCTAAAAGAATGAACTTCTTGTAGTACTTCTATTTTCATTACTTATTATGTTTTTACTGATCCGGTAAATATGATGACACCAGCTATAATACGGTTGTCAGATGAAATTATTGTTGACACTTGTATACATTTAGGGTTATTTATGCATACATGGAATTAGATAAAGATAATATTACCTATTTAAATCAATTTTTTTCAATGTTCAAAATAATTTTAAAAGCACTTTTTTTTTTGCATTTTTTGAAAAAATGTCTGTTATATAGGTGCATTAAATCGTATATTTTATAGGAATTTTTCTTGTTTTTTAGAGCATTCAAGTTCGTTCCACATTAATTACCTATAACTAATATACGTCCCTATAGTCAATACGTATTGGAAATATAATGAATTAATACATTTTAATTAAAAATAATATTCATCTTCTCCATTTCGAATATAAAAACGTACCCACATACCACCACCTTACTATATCCCATGGTCCCTCCTTGCAAGGTTAGGTTAGGTTTTACTTATAAGTTATGCGTAGGTAGGTATAACACGATTTGTTATGTTAATGGCACGATTTGACACTATAATAATTTTGGCAAATCGTGCCAAATGGTGACACATATTAATTTGTACATACAAAAAAAAAAATGTACATACATGTATATTATGATACCCCGTGCGCTGCATACGCGATTATAGTGCCAACCTATATCATATGAAAAACCATCCATTTCCCCGCTCGGTAAACGTACATAATATTTTCAACAATTTAATAAAAATAATATAATGATAACTGATATATAATAAACGGACCTCGATATTATAAATATTAATATTGAAGTGTTAAACTTCTGACAGAAAAAACTGTGTTCAGACAGTCGAGTTTTTAAGGGGCTTAAATAAAGTTATTTTTGACGAATTATTTATGAAAAATGTAAGTGCATTAAGATTTAAATATTAATTCAAAGTACTTATTATACGAATGGGTGGAACTTTTGGTCATGTTCTTTGTCGGTTGTTAAACGAATCCGAAATTACATAGAAAATGCATTAATAATGTCGACGCAGATCGACGGAAATGCATTGTACGTATATCCGTTTTGGAATAAATTTATTTTATAATTTAAGTCACTACATTTTTTTTGAATAGTTCTAACATTCTATATTGTTATGCACTGTATTTTGAAAAATAAATCTGACCTTATCTGAATAATATTGTTTATTTTAAATTGTGTAATCCAAAATCTTGTATTCTAAATAAGTACTTTTAGCCGAATAAGCACTGTTCAAACAAGGTACAATTTTAGAAAAAAAATTCAGAAATATAAATCTCTCAGAGTACCTCCTAAAGGGATGTCACTATTTTCTCTCTCTTTGACCCACGTGCGACATGGTGAATTTTCATTCAACATAACCCACCCAGTGTTGATAGCTTTAGTATTAGATTGAACTGAAGTACCATCAAACTTAAAGTTTCTATATCTTTTATTCATGATAAAAAATCATCCTCAATTTTATCTATGTATAAGTGAACGTGAATCTATAAGATATGATTTAAGATTTAAGTAAACAAAAAAATTAATATGCCAGAAATTTGTTGATTATTCAGGACTTCTACACATTTCAACCATCTAAATAATAATTTTAAGAAACATTTTAGAGTAAATAATAATACTTAAATAAATAAAACTTTATCCGATTTTTCTATTTCTGAACTTTGTTGGCTTAAGAAATTACTTCGTTTGTTCTTATTATTTCTATATTGTTTATATTTCTATCCTTGCAAATGTACAGAGTGTTTAGATACCTAAGAAAATAATTCGTTTACTTGGAACTCGAGCTTTGCTTATAGTCGGTAGATAAACCAAAACGTTTTTCAGAATACTTGTTATAATTATATTCTATTAATAAATCGTTATTTAATAAAAAAAGAAATAAATAAATAAAAAGCAAAGTTAAGAACAATATCTGTGTTCTTGCGTTTAAAGGATTTTTTATGATATTTCAACTTGTTTGATAGTTATGCGTATCTATGTGAAATGTTAAAATTTAATAATGCTCATGACTGTCATAACAATTGAAATATCGTAAAAAAAGCCAAAGTAAGAACATTGATAAGGTTTTTGAATTAAAATTTGATAATTGGTCAACTTATTCCACTACTTAAGCTATCAACACAAAGTTGGTTTTGGTCATTTCTGGAAATGTAATGGCTGACTAAGAAGCCCACAACGCAATAGTCTTTACATCAACAACTGTAACCATAAATTCCATCACATTTGCAGACGCAAAAAACGAAATTAACCTATACACAAATAATAAATGGCACTCCCACTGGCAAAAA
>PVMI01013997.1:0-11329 GCA_008528875.1 Aulacorthum solani
AAACAGTAATCTCTTTTCGGATTTCGTATTAAATTCCTTCAGAGTTGTTCAAAAATAATATTTTATTACATTGTATTGTATTTTTTTACTTTCAATTTGAAAATATATAAACAAACAATAAATTGGACGGTGCGTGGGTAAAAGAGAATAAGTCAAAAACATTACTTTCGTGAAACTAAAAAACAATTCAGAATATACAAGTGTACAACAGTTAAAATATAGTGTTAACTATTATTTATTCATGCATTTATTCAGTGGTGCGCAACCTTTTTTTGATCCACGACCCCCAAGTATGTTTGTTTCAATGATGTGACACTACAATGCTTTATATGATTCTTTAATCAAAAATGTATCTTAAATATTTAAATACCTACTTTTGGAATTGTATAACTTATTTCGTTTGGGGTATATTTAATTTGACTTGTTCACTTTTAAATATGACAATATGTCATTATTATTGAGCTACGTTAATGCATATAAATGTTTTCTTTGGCTTCTTCTTAATTGTCATATAATAATATAATAAATCATAAAGTGGTATATGTTGACAAATTATTGTCATCTCATAAGTCATAAGTAATTGGTAACCAAAAACTTTTGTACTATTTTCAAAATATAAATAAAAATTATTTGATAGTCACTTCAGTTAATCAATTGAGTTGTGTATATTTTGAATACAATAAGTGATATGTTGATAAAAATAATGATATAACATCAAAATATATAAAATATTGATAATATATTGTTGATAAAATGATAACATCATAAAAAATAGCATATTAATCAATAATTTAATTTTTTCTCCTGTGTCAAATGACAAAATTCCAAACTCAAATAAATTTAGACCACTAAAATCTACAGAAATCTGAAAAAAAAAATTCAAATTTTTACTTCATCACTTTTACCCAAACTCCGCCCAATTGAAAAATTCGTTTTAAAATGAAATAGTAATAATTTACAACATCAAAACACAAACAATAATCATTTTAAATTTATAATGTAAACAGCTGTATTATATTGGTATTCGTATAATGTACACATAACGTGTTTGGGTAAATGAGAATTTATATTATCAATGTCAAGATGTCCATTACTTTAAGATAGGAAAGTTTATCGGAATCGTATGAATTAATGTACTCGACATAAGACAAATTCATTATTTTAAATCTAGGAATAAAATTGTTCTTGATGGATTGAATAGTTTTCAATACAACAAAATTAAAAATATATTATTTGAATATTGAATTCAAAAACCAACCAATATTGTGATCTTATTTAATAGTAACTACTTAAGAACAATGCGATTGTCAGATACTTTATTTATCATGTTAAATATCATTGTAGCACCTATTTCTAATACTATTTAGTCACCAAGAGTGTTCATAATACTTTTAAATGTGTTCTTGATTTTACTGAAATTTAATTTTTGTCTGTTCTTTTGAAAAAAAAAATAATTGTTATGAAATCAACTTTCAACGACAGAACAGCTAAACTTTTGAAAGAATAAATTGCGCGGAAAATGTTTGTTGTGATAAACCGTTAAAGTATTTATATTGAAACTAATAAACTGAAGTTGGCAGTTTGAGCACATATTATTTTCCGCAAGGTAATGCATAATACATAGTTTCTTAATTCACAGGATTAATCATTCAGTATGTTCAAAAATTGAAGTTTGCAAGAAACTGACATTTACAATTTACAGAATGATAAATAATGAAATAATAGGCATACTCTTTAGAAATAAAAATTGATTTTATTAAATATGTGGTCAATTTTAGGCTGGGATCTTAAAATGTATTATAATAAACTATTTTAATATACTCTAAAAAATTGTTAAATTAAGATTCTACGAAGTATGAGTAATGTATACTAGTAATGTATAAGTGCATACAAGATACAACCTTTCGTCTTGTGATTTCATTATTTGTTTGTACGGCTCAAACTATTTAAATGTTGCGATAGATTTTTACTTTGAAGATAATAATATATTATCAAGGTTAACGTTATATGTCATTAATTATCCTCTTTAAATACTATAAATTGGCCAGGCGTATATTTTTATAACATGTTTCATTTTTCCATGATTTTTTTTTTAAGTTAAAATGTTTAGATATAGTTTAAACTGTTCACAAAATTAATTGTGATTACGGAGTAATTTTGAACTCTTGATAATGAAATATTACAACTTACATGTACCTATAATACTACTTATATGTACGTGAAACCAGTTTTAAATATTATTTCCACGCTAGTTTATATTACCTATGTACCTACTTGTAGGTATAATGACTATAGGTGGTATTACTTATAGGCTATTTTTTATGTCATTCGGATTCATTATGTTAACAGATAATTTAGTGTCAATGCATTAAACTCATATAAAGTATAAAAATTATTTAAGTGCGGTTTTGAGAAAATAAAAAAATATTCATCAAACAGGGCAGTAAATAATGGGCAATTTTATATTACTACTAAATATAATATAATCAATCTGTGATTTGAAAAACCCATTTTAAGTGTGCGCTTTATAATATGTTATTCCTTATTTTTGTTCATTTGTATTTCTTTGAATGAAGTATTAAAATATTATTTGAAAATGTGCTTCTTTAATTTAATTTTTAAATCGTTATAATTTATGGTTATTATTTTTAAGTACCTATATAAACTTTAATGTATTATGATTTAAAATTATATTGTTATACTGATTATTATTATATTATAATTAGAAATATACGAACTAGTCAAAAAGTTCTTACCATTTGTAATTGTTTCTGATAAGGCTGTTACTCTGTCCATTATAATTGTGTATGAAAAATATAACTCTTTAAAATATTACACAGGTAAAAGTTATGTAACTAATTAAATTTATTTTTTAACATTAATATGTTTATTTGTATATTATTATAAACGTACCGTTTATACGTTTTATGTGTAAAAGTAAGGAAAAAATTTGTAATGAAGCACAGAGGGCATATTATTAGTAACTAAAACGGGTCTTAATTCTGAGTAAGAACAACATGTGTTCGATTCAATATATAACTTTTGATATATGTACTTTTACTTCCCAAAAAAGTATAAGTAGCATATTTTTATTAAGTGGAACGAAATAATTTATTTCGTTAAACATGCTTTTTCAAATATTTCAATTTTTAAATTTAACAATAGTCTTCGAATTGAAATCACCGGTATGTATATTTAATTAAAAATTGATATAGTGATAAAGTTATTTGAAATTTTGAAAAAGTTTAAATATGAATAGTTTTTAATGTACATATGCACATTTATTTTCACTAAATACATATTAAATGTGTAAACACATAAAAAAGTTAATTTTGTCATAATAATAATGTATTAACTAATTTAATCATATTAGTACAGAGTACTGGTTTCTAGATGCATGTATAATAATGTGCTAATTTTAAAATTTTTTCAATGATTCACAACATATATTAAATTTGAAATAAATTTAATAAATTTAAATTGAGCTGTTAATTATCTATTATTTAGTAGTTGAAATTAGTATTGTTCGTTTATTGTTTATATTAGAACATAAGTTTATTCTGTACTGTAAAATTGTATTGCATGTTATACTCATTGCCCCCTTTATTGTGTTAAAAATCGAAAAAATCTGAATGTGATTGAGTCGATTTTAACGATATAAATAATTAGAAAAAAATAAAAAATGTAGCAAGTAGGTAACCGCTCTGATGTACAGTAGTCGTGGAGTGTAGTGAGTCATTGATTTGGTCATTGTATAGTTTATGTTATATTCAATTTAATTATTTTTTTTACAAAAACGTTGTATGTATAGGTTTAGTACCATATATTTAATTTAATTTCAATATACTAATTTGAATTACTATTGGAGTATAACAGGATTTCAGTAATTATTGTTATTCTTATTATTACTACCATGGTTACCAAACAATTATTTTAATAATGGTACTAAAATGTTAATAAACGATCTTATTTTCTTTTTAATAATCCTGATTATTTTGAAAAGTACAGACAAAGAAATTTCTATTAGATTCAATTCGGTATCAGAAACCTTCCTCAAAATTGACGAACGAAATATATTTTTATTGGAAAAGTGTCTTCATATATAAAAATAAAAACACACACATTATTACGAAATCAATACATTTATTGCTCAACCCAGAATTCAAAAATTGAAAATAGACAGTTTCAAAATAATAGTAACATTTTGAATATTTTTTTAGCATAGTTTATCATATCTGACTATGATTGTGTTAATATCATGGTATAAACAATTATGTAGATAATACAAAACAAGTACATATACATGTATGTATTAATTCGACTTTATTCGGCTAACCTGTTAAAAGATCAATAGTATCTCAGTATTATATAGCACAATAAAATTATTAATATTTTAAATTTTATAAAGCATCCAACTAATATTACTCCTACTAATAAAAAACTCTTGACATATATATATATCATATGGTTAACTAACCATAACGTACCTTAGTAACCATTATTTCTAAAAACCATTTCTAATAGGTCAATATATTATAGCCAGGATGTATAATAATAGGGATGGTTTTAACTTTCAACGTACAACTTAATTATAGACTATTCGTATATACTTTTAGAACAAAATATATTGAATAATTTGATAAACATGGTTATTCTAGTGGTTTTTAAGTATATTGTTCATTGTTCAATGTAATCAATAACTTGTTAAAAATATTGAAATAAAAAAACAGGCAAAGTAAATGATTTTTTGTAATTTAAATAACATAAAAATGTAGGTAGTGTCATCCTAATGAAAGATTTAATATTAGAAAAGAATATCATTAAAAATTCACCTAAAAAATATAAATATAAATATGTGATTATACAAAATTAACCAATTTTTTGTTGATGTTTCCACTCCAGTTTTACATTTGTATAGGTAGGTGCACTGAATTTATTTCAGTACATATATTCCGCAGTAGATTATCTAAATATTTATATTATTAGTACCTACCAATTTATATTCCATAACATTTACTTCTGCCAGTGTTGTTATTTGAGTGCGTAATAATTATTGTTTGAACCCACAATAAATTTCTACGCTGTGCCGAAATGTTGAGAGATTGTACATTTTTATTATGCGATTTTCAGTAGCTAGTAAGTCATTTCTTTTGACTTGAAAATTAAAACAATTGTTTGGCACTGCAATTCAAACGTTTGACTTATATTTATGAGTGGAATGTGTTCCACTATTTCCCGTTTATGCCGAATGCCGATCGAATAGTGTTAATGTTGGTATCACAGTGGTTACAAAGTATTGCTAAATGCTAATAGTATGTGTACGATATGCATTATACATTTATAATTACCTACATATTATACGATGTCAGAGAGGAATTTACACAAGTTGTACGCATAGCTGGGACCCTGCTGTCGATTTTTTTCGAAGGTATTATGATCAATTTTTAATTTAAACAACTTTTATTAAACCCGAAAGTATACATTTAGGTTAATTTTATTGAACACTCAATTTTTTTGTGGTTCAAATTCTCGTGATTTATAATCGGAAAGACAATACTAGTTTGAAATATATTAGATTGTAATGATATAAATGTTATATGTAGTATTATGTACATATATGTAACATTCATAAGTATATAGGTAGTAAAGTTTACGTGTAATTAATTAATAATTTATGTATTTAAAAATAATACAAACCAAAGAACGCAGTTTCCACTCGTATTAAATGGTCGCAAATCGAGATAAAAAAATGTTTGTGCTTGGATGCGTTCATTGGTATACAAGCACAACATTGTGTAGGTAGATACGGCTAATACTGTATAAATCGCCTCCGATAAGTTATCCCTAAAAGTCTATAAGAAGCACAGTGTTTCCGACCCTTTCATTTAATTCGTTAATTCCATATAATATGTTATTATAATATGCTGCCACACATACCTGCTCGAGCTATACGATTTGTTACACAAGTTGATTTGTGTATATACGACCGTGCTCAGCGCATCAGACTTAAATAATATGGAATATTATGCATACAGCGTCTCTTTGTATTTATCAGAAGCAAAAGAATTTTTTTTTCATTCGATATTTTTGAAAATAATATGATTTCAGAAAGTATTTTTCAGATGGAGATATAGGTCTACAATTTTCCTATTAAAATGTATAATNNATTTTGATTTACCGATTTGACCTCAAAATAAAAAAATAAAATAAAATCATGGTTTCGCTTTTCTGAACAATTAGTTAGAAATAGTCAATGTTAGCCTCAGAGTTAATTTACTGTTTTTGTCAATCTGAAGAATGGTTTATATCATGTTGAATTGCAACAAAATATGATTTTCCCTTATATTTCCTTGCTGTTTGCTATGTCTTTGAGCTCTCTGTAGGAAATAACTCCCACGTTTTTTATTTTTTATTGTTATACCTTGTTCAGGGTATTCCTCTTAATCTTTTTCCTTTCCCCATTCTTCCAGCTATTAAGCTGTGTAATTCGTCACCATGACTTAGAATACTCGCAATAATTTTTCACCTTCTTTCATAATATCAAGATTCCGTTAATATTCGGTTTTCTCCGATTACATTGAAGAATAATATTAATTTGTTCTACGTTTCAGTCCTACTTATTCTTTGCACCTTGCTTTCGCACCACGGATTTCTAAAGTCTCCATCATATTATTATCCATTTGTATATATTTTTTAATGTACAATAGTTATTAATTATCGGTGAATATTTTATAAGTTGAACTATAGCAAATTTGTATTAATTATATTTAAATAGTTGTGGGTAAGTTTTAAATTGTATGCTCCATGGTAGTGGGTGCCAGATGTATATACGAACTTTAGTGTCAACACAACACCGTTTAAAACTGTGTCTATGCAATGTACATACTCGACAGACTTAATTATCCCATCGCTTTTGCAGCATACCCCAAGTAGTATAATATTATAATATCATGTGTATTTGTTCTTATATCCGGATTCGGGGTTTCACAGATCGCAGGCCGTAACAAATAATTAAACACGCAAAACGCGGACTTGCATGGTAGTTCCGAGTTGGTTCCTGATTGTTTTGATATTTTTTAATTTAAAATAATATTTACCTAACGAAAATCAACAGTTTTAATATGACGCGTGTCTTAGCCAATATGTTTTTATGTTGAAGACGTCATATATTATATTTGTGGTTACCTAATTTCAATTTAAATTCTTAATTTATTATTTTATTAATAATAAAAACAACACATTATGTTATTAATAACATTACCGTTATCACAATAATCATCATCGCCGTCATCATCCTCATCATTATCATCGTTCGAAGCTTTATAGTCGTTTACGGATAATTCTATATGAACCGTTGATTAGAATCCCCGATTCTCATAATTTCTGTGTAGATTATATGTATGAACCTATATAATATACGTTAAATCAAAAGTCGAGTCCTAGTGCACATTGTTCGGTACCTATGTAGTAATGTAGATAATTATATCTATACATTAAGATTGAGGTACCCTTACGGCATTTCATGATAATTACTGCTATTGAAAGGAATACGAAACACGAAAATCAATAGTTCGAGTAGTTTGCTACATGATATTTATTATTTTTAACCAATTCTGAAATCGTAAATGGAAAATGAATACAAAAAAATCTTATCGAAACTCTGATAGATGATGATAACCTTTATGTTGATATAAGTATCATTTATTTTCGTATTGTACTGTGTATATGTATATAGTATTTAATGCTGTTGGTGTATACACTGTACTAACTGTCAACTTTATATTATTTTGTGAACAACGCTGAACATCATTATCATGTACTCGAGGTATTTTGTGGAGGTTTTTTTTTATAGAATATTCTAAAAATATCAATCAGACTCTATAAGCAAAATTGTGTTAATCTACTAAAAATTTTGTCACACCATAATATAAATACATCATGTATCAGGAAATTAGTTGTTTGAACCTTTTGTAGATAATCATTAAAACATAAATTATTATATATAGTTAAACGAAAGTCGAAAATTTCAAAATGTGGCTACTGTGTCGGATATCCGGGCGTAGGTACAATATGAGACCCCGACAGATTTTATATTAATATTGTTGATTATTATAACACAAATATTAATACTTTATGAAGGATTAGCAATTGTATATACACAGGTTGTTAGATTGTAAGTTATTCATCGTAAGCAATAAGCAGTTCTTTTTTGCAAACATAATATTCAATTGTTGAATGTTTTTTGTTTCGGTAAATTTCATAAAAGAAAAGCTCGGAAATATTCGGGAATTGATGTGCTTGACCATTTGCATATCATTATATTTTAGAAAACTATTTGAAAGCTGCTTGTATATTCAAAATTATAATTTTAATCTCGATAGTAATTAAGACACGAGTGTGTTATTATACCCACAAAAGTCCAGAGCTCGATTTTTTTTAAGATCACTGAGAATTAATTTAACACATGAAGTGTTAAATCACCGTACATGATAATTGAAATAATGAAATAGTGAAATAATTGTTAGTGAAAAATTAATTTGTAAAAAATTATCAATAATTTGATCTTTGATAATATACACGACAGTGAGAAATATATTTTTCTGAATTTATTTATTTAGGTTGGTACTTACCTATAAAGAATAAAACCAGTTTTGTGTCGATTAGAATATTGTTCGGTTTACCTATTGATCAACATCGTTTATTTTTCGGTGCTTTTAATTATTTGATAATATATTAGAATGTGTATAGAAGAAAAAATGTATATAGGTAGTTGTTCGAGGAACAAAATTGCCAGCAAAGCTATAGCGATTTAAAAAATCAACCTTTGTGGCTGCTTTCTAGCCCTACAGTACTAATCTGCTATGACCCAGTCACGGTATTTGTAAACTTCTAAATTATTTTAACATCTTATAATCATATTTTGGTCCAGTGGAGGACAGTGGAAGACGTGGTAAGCGGGAGATGCGTGTATCATAAAAACTGTGATTCTTGTTTGAACGTATTTACTCTGTCATGAATCATGATAATATTTATGTTATTAATGAGCGAAAATAAAGAGAATAATAATGACTAACTTAATCAACCATAAATTCTATAACTTCAGAATAGATATGATGTTTTAGAAAGTTCCTATTTTAACATTCATATTGTTTATTTGTGTAATGGACAAGATATTTGTTTGATTATTGTAAAATGCAAAAAAAGCAATTTAAATGTTTATTTTTGTCGAAGATACAGTTTTATGAAATTTCAGATAAATATCAGAAATTAATGAACATAAATAATAAATATTACGCATGTACGTGTGCGGTTAATACTTTGAATAATTAACCTAACTTATGAAATTCGTCAAAATTCAAAAATTGTAAATAACACTAACTAAAAATCATCGATAGGAAAATCGCAATTATCATAGTAGTAACAGAGTTAACAATAAACAAATAAGAATTCTCAAATACATGCGTGGTTATTTTAAAATATCATGCATTCAGGTGTTAAACGCTAAAATTCAATTATTAGCCACATTTGTCATATTTTTTGACAGTTTTGATTTAGAATCCAATAACTGCAAGTGACTTAGTGACATAATAAGTACTACTTTACTTTAAATACAGTATTAAATTATTTATATAATATGATGATTCACCAAGCATGCTCTGCACCCAATTTTTACCCATTCATAAAACATTTATTCAAATTCAAATATATTATTGATCCAGTGAAGTCATGCTAAAAATCTATGTTATATTATGGATTTAGAATAAAAATCATTTTTTTATGTAAATAATATAATGGGTATATTTTATTTATGTGTATCGATGCTTGTGCGCAAGTGAATGCAAATTTAATTTACAATAGCAAGTGTTGAACATCTCAATAACTGTATTTATTCGTATGACATCTTTGTAAATAAAAAATAAAAACTACGTGCTCGATGATTAAAACTAAAATCTTTAAACAATTATATTAAACATTTTTATATAATTAAATAATTATTAATCATGTATAAACGTTGGTAATTATCCTGAATTATTCACGACCTTGAATAAATTGGACTGTAATGTATTTTAAAACACTAATGAATTTAAAATGTTTGGTAATTAAATCAAATACAACAGGTTATCTGCATATGTACCTATGTTCTAAAGTAATTATAAGTATATTAAATTGATTGATGTCAGTAAAATATTCTAAACCAGTAGGTAGCCAAATGGCCAATACAATTCACTGTACAATAATATATAATTTAGTAGGTATTTAATATGGTAAACGTTGAAACATATTTACAACGAAATATAAAATATGGATGAAAACAAATTGTAATTTTATCACTTGTAAACCTAAGTACATATTATATTAATCTACTCCAAAATGACCACATAGCTTAATCAATTTCTCAAGAACCAAAGAATTTAAAAAAATGAAAATAATTAATATTTATGAATATTGAATATACGAACTATATAATTTTAGATTCCAAGCGAAGGGATGATTAAACAGATATTACTAAGAGTGTGAAGTTATTTTTTGTGTATGTGTTCATGATTTATAGTAGAACAATTCTTTGATATTCAACTTTGATATTTGTTTCAGATAAATAATTGAACTTAGTTGATTTGAGGTCAAAATTGAGAATTCCTCAATGCCTACTTTTGAAAATAATAAGAAAAAATAGGGAAATTAATTTTTTACACACAACTAATTGTTACCAAAATCTGCTTTTCTTTTTGTTATACCTCATACTAAAATAAATATCCATACATACTTGTAATATTCACCAAATGTGTATAATATCATTTCTGAACATGATATGTTAAAAAAATATATTTTAACACTTTTTGAGCTATTTTTAGACATTTGATATTTTTTATTTTAAAATTTTTTTCTTCATAAATTTTGATACCAATGTCTTAGCTCAGAATCTTATTTTGTATGCAAATAATTTTAAATTTATCATTGAATTTAAATTCACAGGGACTAATTGAATAATGAGGTATACTCAAAACATACTGTACGCAGCAGAATGGTAACCTGCTTTCCCACTTATTTAAAACCTTTTACGATGTAAAAATTTTAATGAAATAAAAATTTTAATTNNATTTAAAAATGTCCAGCTTACAGCTCTAGGTAAAGGTACTCACAAAATTTCAAAATGTTTTAATGAGTTATTTTTTGTTTCGAAAATTTTACAACTTCTATTCATCTCATAATATTTTATTATAATTTTAATTCAAATTTAAAGACACTATTAATGATTTTTATCGTTTTTATAACATTGAGTTCTGTCATTCCTAGGGTTGATTTATTTACATCAAATTATGATGTCTAA
>PVMI01014003.1:0-10060 GCA_008528875.1 Aulacorthum solani
AATTAAATTTTTTAGTGCATTTTTGTGGACTTTAATTCGGTTCGAAGTAGACAATGTAATGTGATCTACTCTTAACCTGTCGATAATATTAGTTCGTATTTGACAACTTTGAGCAATGGTTATAACGGGTATAAGGTATATGATGTACTATGTCAGATGATATTTATATTTTCGAGTCTAGCGTTCGTGACATTTCCAAATATCCCTGTAAAGGTTTATTTAATCGAAATAATTATTCATACACAAATCGCACATTATCAACCCAAACTTACTATTGATTACTTAGTTCACTGTCTCTAATGTCACCATAACCCCCCCTCCCATCTCCCCATAATTATTATATTAACCGTCGAATTCATTTAGGTATTTTAAGCTAATTAGAGATTGTGAAAATTATAAATAAATACTTCAAAATATGACAATTATATGTAAAATAAACTACGCTTAGTATTTTTACTGTACACAAATAATATTGTCTTATTATACAATTCATGCTACAATGGCGATGTATTCGTAAAAACAATCCAACACATATACACATTTGGACCGCTGGGCGTTTTATGATATATGTTTATCCTAAACAAACGGTATAAAAAAACATGATAAAATATAAGAATACTATTCGTTTCTTTTTTCTTCGCAAATATATCAACTTTATGGATGTTATCGCTGTGCTCTACTTTGAATGTTAAGTATAAATACTACAACTACAACTTGATCGAACGTTTTTACAAAAAAAGACGAATATTATTCAAAAACCTTGCGGAAAGCAATCGGTTAACAATACATTTGGAAAACATCTATATTTTTTACGGTGGAGTTCAGTAGTGTATGTTTATTTATTTATCCAATTTTTAAATTACAAGCCACAGGCTTACGATAAAAAAAACTGTATTTACATTTTAGTCACAGATTTTTGTACAAATCAATCAAGGATTTACCTAAAAACGATTTAAGCTAAAACGGAATCAACACAATGAATATTTAATTAGATTCAGACCATATTATAGCCACATTCGTCCTCTAAAAATGGCAAACATTTTTCTTAAAATTGGTTATTTATTTTTATGCAATACGCCTCAATAATTAATTTATTATTTAAAATAACTAATCAAAATTATGATTGGATTGGAATGAAAATTAATTTTTTTTTGATTATGTATCGAACGACGAATATATTGGTTTTACTTAATGATATAATATTTTTTACTTTTCTGATAGCTAAAATTGGATTTTGTTAGTCAAAAATAAAAAAGTATGGTTTTTTTTTCATAATAACCTTGAAAAACTAAAAAAAAAGTTATGGAAAACCGGAAATATTTACGCGAATATAGTTTTAAACAAAATTAATTTTTGTTATTTCGTTATTATTCAGATTAATTATTAATGGACAAATTAAAGGAACTATTTGATGCACCCCGTTTCCCTTATGACTTGACATTCGTGTTCCCTGTTACACCTGGTTCAAGGGATAATTTATTTTACCTGTCTACCAGAAAAATTTATTAATTTTTCAAAAATGTCTCCTCTAATATTAGGATGATGTCGATAGAAAATAACAATGTATAGTTTTTTCGTACATTGGCCAACTTCTCTACTTGTTGTATTATAATTTCAAATGTAGGTTTATTGTTTATTAAACTAATTTTATATTAATATCGTTACATCTTGTTGCTGTTATTTAATTTTTAACTTAACATAACATCTGTTAATTTTTACACATTGCTAATATTGTTCTCAAAAACCACATTTCGTTTTATTCTAATAAATAAATAAAGTATTGTAATAATTATGAATATAGTTTATGCGGTGTTTTCGGTAAAAATTAGTTCATCATGCATTAATAAATTATAAAATATCCTGAGATATAAGGGCACACAAGTTTCGCTTAGAATCGTTATTTGTATGCATCATTGAATTCAAATTTAACACATCCATTCCAGTGACCTACTCAATAACGAGGAACACTCAAAACCTTCTATACAGCAGAGCTTGTTCCAATGTCTCCCTAGTTTTAACTTTAATTTAATAGTAATTACAGAAAATATGATATTATTCAAACATAATGTAAACACTTTCTTAAATTAAAAAAATAATATGTCATTTAGATTCTTAATGAAATTTGCATTGATTTTAGAGAATTCTCAAATAAACATTAATACTCACATTTAGTGGATAAAATATTATCATTTTACAAACATTTATTATTATTTTTTTCATTTATTTTTTTATCATTGTATACGATTCGAAATCGATACTAATTTATTCTGTTCGGATTTGTCCGTCTTAATATTTCAGGACTGTACCAATTTCCTAACATTTGCGACATGTGGTTATATCTAAACGAATGTTATTTTGTGTTCTTATCCTCTTGTCTAGGTATAAACATTTTTGATCGAACAAATGGTTGCTAAATCGACGAATGATCGTGTTGTAAGAAATAAACAAACTAATGATAAGTCACCATTATCACAAAGCAATAACCGGAACTATGTGAAAAGGCGTTTCTCTTCTTCTACCCTAAGAAATGAAACCAAAAACGTTTGTATCCTTAAATCGGTTTCCACACTCACAGCTAGTGTATTAATACACCACCTTCGATCAAATTTCCAACGCTTATCAAGATTGCAACAATAATGGTTATAACACCTACGAATCCATCAATTTTCATAATAAACGTAGGCACCTAAGCGAATTTTCTTGCATCACCAAAAACGTATTGGCCTTGCTTGCTTCAACTGGATATTAATATAAATCTACACCTTCATATTTATTCTGCACATTTTTGTCAACAATATAAAGTATTCTCGACTAATGATAGGCAAATGATACTTATATATTTCGCATAACAATAAGTGATTAACATCGTCAAATTAAAGTAACGGTTGGTCTTTTGAAATGAAGACATCAATCATCCCACTCTTCTGACATTACGTCTGCATTCAAAAATAATTAAATTATCAAAGCACACATTGAATGCTAGATATTTTCGCTACCAAATATTTTTCTTTGAATCATTAAGTTTTAATACTTTTTTTCAACTACCTACTAAAAATACATTTATATTATTAAATATAATCAAGAAATGGAATATTTAAGAAAATATTTGTTACAAGTTTTCATTTAACTATAGTTCCAAATATAAATCAAATATAAATGTATAATATCCAAATTTATATTGCAATTTATTCTCATATACTTGACCAAATCTAGTCAATAATATTCAGAATACACTTATAACGTATACAACATAATACTGTTATAATAGATGCTGAATTATATTTACTAATATATTATTTATGATACTTCAAAACTGTTCTAAAACTGTTATTTGCTAAACGGTTTCGAGTAGGTAAAAGATTTATTTAAATAATTTATTCCACATAAAATATTTCGATAGACACACCCTCCGATTCGTCTAAGCACAGTTTATATGCCGTATACGTTATCGTTGCCTCCTCCAAAAACTGTGTATTTTAATATCAATAGTAAACCTATTAAAAGTACGATTTACAAAGTTTACGAACCGTGAAAGTGAAGCTCACGATATAGGGATCATTATAAAACTGGATACCCCTGCGCCATTTGCTACATCCTGCCAAGAACAGCCAGAAATTAGTCGACATTGACTTCTCAAGCCAACAATTCATAATTACTAGACTCTTTAAGTGTACTATGGATTAAAAAGAAAGTAAAAAAAGACGAAGAAAAACATTTTTCAATGTAGCAAAGCAGAACTGTGTACATTAGTCATAGCGTGGTTTAAAAAAATTTATTTGTATTATTATTATTATTATTATTATTAATGTCCATACTGAATAAGATGTATCAGAATAATCTGGAATAAGAATGAAATAATAAATAATATTTATTTTTAATGAAAAGGGAAGTTTTTGTTTTGAATGTTAAGCAAACAATAATAACGAATATGTGATGCATGTAAAACATATGCAGGGTTTTTTAATTTTTTTTTTAAATAACGAGTACAAAATAATAATTTGTAAAAAAATGTATAAAATGAAAAAATTAAAGTTAAGTTTTTGAGTTTTCTTTAAAAGCTCCTATTGTTATTAGGTGCGAAAAAACGTGACAGAAAATTTACTGCGATATATTAAATTTCAAAGCACAATTTACACCTCCTAAAATGTTTATACGCTGAATGAAATAAAAAAACACAATACAGATTTTTAATATAAATAATACAGATGTGTTAAGAATAAAAAGTGTTATTTTAATTGTATGCTCTGTATTGTTTACAAACTATTGTCTATTAGACCATATGAATGTACGATGGTTGTGAAAGAATTATTATAAATATTTAGTATGATTCCATTATGTCTCTGTATTCTATATTCTATAGATAAGTTATACAGAAATTTATAAAATATATCATTATTAAAATTTACTGTTTTACAATGACTTATTGAAATTTATGAGTTCTAGTCTGTTTTAAATTGAATATGGTTTATCAAAATAAAAATATATTTGTTATATGAAAATAATACTATAAAATAAAATGTATTGGCATCATAAATAATACATTATTATATTTCTGTAATTCTGTTGCCACCGGCAATCTTGATATATGTTCAATTTTATTAAAAATTAAAAACTCATACTTATAATAGTATAAAAACCATTAATTTACAATTTACAGACGTTAAATAATTGAAGTAAGTCGAGTTGAATCGAGTTTAATATTATGCTTTCATTATTAGAACAAAATAATAGTAAAAATTAAAACAAATGGTCATCAAGACGGTTGTCGCCCGAGCAAGAGACAGCTGTATAAATGAATTTCTCCTCGATGTTTGAGTTATTGTTGAAGTGTACTAAACTAGTGAACAGTAATACCAACATTATTTCTTACCAACTTAATTGAAAATAATAAAGTAAGTAGGTAGTACAGGTAGTAACTCCTGTAACTTTTTTCATTTTAGTTTCAAGCACGCACTCGTGGATATAAATATTTGTACTTGGTAAATACAACTATCTCCATTGAGTGTGAAACTCTTTGTTGTTTTTGAAATAAGTGACGTGATCGTACGAGAACTTTTTGTCAGTAAAGTTGTTATCCGGACGTATCCGTGTCCCGCAACTTTGTCCTCAAAACAGCGACAAAAACGAAATAAAACGTTTGTCACAAAAATCCAAGCGCAGGCCAAAACAATACGTATATTTGCGACCGACCTCGTGGTATGCGAATAAATAATTCGATTTTGGACTTAAGTAATGAAAAGCCGCCGTGTAAATATCAGATTTCCGTACACGGGTGATATTTTATTGGTAAATCAAAAAGTAACGGACGTATTATATTATATAAAGCGCCCAGCTAAAGGTTTTACGACTCGGTTATCGTGACCAAGCTCGCGTAAAGGTACCCTCTATTATGCAGTCTTGACCGCGTACACAGTGGATTATCCCGTTGCCGCCGCATAGATGTATGCATTATACATAATATTATTATAACAATGTTGTACTATAGCAGTCCGAATGTAAACATCGAACTTTATATTTTCAACGTTTATTAAAAAACAAAAAATAATATATTGCCCCGCTCGAAGGTATAGTACAATAAAACTTTATAATGTCAAACACTCATGTTGCTCGTTGTTTTTGTTGTGATATAACACGAAAGGTTTTATCAATACCGCAGCAGTATACAAAAATATGATATTGCGATATGACTATTATATGTACCTAGGTATACGTATGACGTCTCTAAACTTTCGCGCCCTCTGTCAGACGGAAGTGTACGACGAATTAATTGTGAGTTCAATGCGGTGAGCTATTGAAACGGCAAATCGTCTCATCGCCCCCTTTTCCGTACCATATTTAACTAAACGCATGTCTACGAAAATTTGCGACCAGACGATCGTATTGTGTTACACGATGTACCTACCTTATTTTGATAATGGTAAAATGACTATTTCTGGTATCAGCGTAATACAGGCGACGCTCCGAAGACTGGATTTTTTATTAAAATAAGTAATATCGAACCTTGCCAGTGACAAACTATATTCGTCCCTCTGTGGATACAAACAGATATCGATTCCCTCTGTTATTGTTTTAAAAATGCATATAAATAAGTTGTTCTTGGTATGTTAAAAAAAATATGTACCTGCAGTAGTTAGAAACTTTTTTCATCTTTTATTTATTCATTTTTTTTTTTTTACCATGCCGTCCAACTTTTCCCCCTTGAGTATAGATCGAATATCGATCGGAAATAAGTAAAGTATTATGACATAATAATATTATCACTCGCTAAGAAATTTAAATAAAAACGATATGAATATAATTTACATTTTCCATACACATCTACGCGCGCAATATGCACCTGCCCATGTGTATTCCGGTGCATTTCTATACGTAATCCGGCGAGTTCAACGAACCTTAAAAGTTAAAGTAACGCGCCAGTGTTTAATAGAGATCCCTGCTCCAATAATACTAAAAACACATCCGCAGGCTAATCTTTTATTTAGCACCGCTCTTGGCTTTATCTAAACCGAACAGGTACGAAGACACGAAGTGGGCCATTGCAACGATGTACTTTTCCCGAGACTCGTCGCAGAATCACCACCGGCGTACATATACATGGCTTAACAGTAGTTCGTAAATATTTAAATGCGCTTAACGAACTCTGCGAAACGCAATAATATGGCATGAGCAAATATATGTAAACTGTGCAAGCGTATAATAATATATTTAAGTGCGCATATGTATATTATGCGTGTAGGCGCGCGCGGGTGTGTGGGCGCGGGGCACACGGGCGCTCTCCGGCATTCTAACAGCACCCCCGCAGAGTATCATTCCGACGTTTATATTTCCACCCGAAATATTCTCCGAGTAGAAAATCGCAGCGATGATCGTATTTTATCATGTACAATACGCATATGTATATTATTATATAGTTTGAATCGTTGTAAGAGTCGACTGAGAGTGAGTCGCTCTACGTATTCTGGCAACGGACCCGCGTGGGCTTATTACCACCGCATTCCTCATAATTATATTGTAGGTGTCTGGACACGGCAAAAACTTAAAAGCTACCGCCACGGCCGACCTTCTCGCAAAACGTTTTTAAACTGGAACAACATCACGCGTACCGGCTAATTGTATTAAAAATTTTCCGGATTAATGGTTAATAGTGATAATAATAATTATGGTAAAAAAAAAAGGCACACGGATCTACAATAATAACGAGCCCCGCGATTTGTCATGCGACATATCCGACGATAATCCCGTTACCATGTATANNTATATATATACCTACAGCCGGAATTTGTCACCCTACCATGATCGGAACTTTTTCGCGGTATGATTACATTTTGTTTTCCCATTGAGGACACATTATATTATTGTTATTATCATTAATGACCCCCGGAAACTCGAAGACCCGATTTACCACGGTGCATGGTCCACTGCAGACATTCAAGGGCAATCGGCAGGCACCTACCTGGGAGACCGGGACGTGCCGCGTTTTTTCAACCATCGGTCAGTACGTTTTGTGTGCTTAAAGTGTCTGCGTGTCGCCCGAGAATTCCGTCGACATCATAATCGTGAGTAACACTATTATTATGTTATATATTTCATTGTGATTATTGCCACAGTGTTTTGCCGCCATTGTTCCGCGTGTATCGGGGATGGCTAACCTTTTTGCACCCGTGGGTCAAATAAAAATGTTGGTTGCATTTTGTTTTACCTGCGCGTCCAAAAATTTGATGACTACATTTTTGAACTCAAAAAATTCTTACATCCGTGGCTGCTTTAATGATAAAAAAAATAAAGTCGAGTGTGTCACTAAATGAGAGTATGAGCGTCACTCCGTGATACGCGTGCCATAGGTTCGCCATCTCTGGCATGTATTGTTGTTCTTAGTAGGGCAGTACGCTGTCGTCGCTAAATTACGAGCACCTATGTCGGTAAAACTAATAAAATATGTGCTTGTAGTCGCCGTGAGGTCAAATTTCTATCGATTTCCAGATTATCGTTTCAATCTCTGCTGTGATATGAAATCGTAAAATAGATTGAAAAGTGGTATAGTGTCTCGACTCTCAAGTATGGACGCACAACATGTTCTGATCAATTTTAAATAACATTACATAGAATATAAAACCAACGTTTGAATTGTTCTGATTGTGTAATATTAAACCAGATCAAACGGTTCCAAGAAAATATCCCGATACCATCAGAAAATTTATACCTCCTGTGATTTATAATTTGTTCAACTGTTATGCGCTATAAGTATTATGTTTTAATTCTTAAATTCTGTTATACTTTATTCAGAATATATTTATATTGTATAATATATTAAAACTGTTTGTAAAAGTTTTTGAATTAAAAAGTTATGCAAGGTTTAATAGGCTGCGTTAAAAACAGAAGTTTTAGATCAATCAAACTAAAAAAAAAAATAACTTTTATTTTTTATTCGAATTAAAATTATATTTTTTTAATAATGCTGGTGTATAATTCACATTTTATTAAAGAACCAAATAGTTGTTTCTCTATAAACATTTTTTCTTTACCGTGTAAAGAGTTTAATTTATAATATCTAGTTTAATTGAAAGTAAACAAAAACGGTATTTTTTTTCTCTTAATTATAAAAGTAAGTAATTTACAGAATAATTTATAGTAGCATAAAATGAATAATAAGTAGGTGTGTAATTCGTTACACAATAAGTAATTGAAGGTGAACTCAGGAACTGTGACAGTGAAATTAAATTATAAACATTTTTCGTGAAACTAAATCCAAAATAGAATTATTGTAATTACCAGCAAACATGAATATTTTTAAATTTCAAATATAATTACAAATTTGTAAGAACAATCGATTCGTTTCTCAAAAGATAAAAATACCAAGCACGTTTCTGACGAATTTGTTAACGATTAGCCTAAAATATCGAAAGATAGTAGAGAAATAACCATTGGCTGCTGTGATGATACTATTTTTCAGTTCCATTCTATTAGTTGGCGATTATTATTGAGTTTATCCAATCCTACGTGATGAACATATAATTTTCTTAAACCTCACAGTAGTGTTATAATTCAGTAATAACTGGAAATGTGTACGTTAGTTGTGAAGTGATTTATTTCTTAAAGATCGTCGAAAAAAAAAGTTGACTCGTCGCAGTTTGAAATCTGTAGCATTTTAATATGTGCTTATAAGTACAACACAATCCTTTGCTACAAAAGGTTATAAGAAATGAAAATAAAATGAAAAAAAATCACTAGACGTTTTGTGGACTCGCATAGTGAGTTTTATCAGGTAAAAAAATCCAAATGTTAAATTCAATCAACGATAATTTTGTTCTGACTCCAAAGTTAAGGTCAAATATTTTCGCTTGGCCAGAATAATAAAAACAATTCTTTTTTAAGCTCGTTTACTCGAACCCCGTTCTGTTTACAAGTGGTTTTGCATGAAAACAGCCAGAACTGACTGTAATTTTAATATTTATTTTAAAGTGGTCATTACATCTATATCCATTACATATCTATACTGGGCCGTAACCAAATTAAAATGTATTACCATCGATTGATTGTAACTCTTTATTTTTGTTATTTAATTTTTAATAAAATCCGTTGTAAAAAATATTTTAAGGCAGTCAATAGTTTATAACCAATTCGTGTATTTGTTTGATTAATCAATTCAATTTATGTTCACATACTGCCATAACACAGAACACACTGTAACGGAATTCTCAACCCTGGACCAAATCAAACACATGTTTCGTCGTGTACCCACCTATATAAATGTAATTAAAATAATTTTGCACTTTCACATAATTTAATAATAAAATCGATGAAATTTTAAGTGCGAATCGTCTATATTGGCCTGATATACCTACAGTGTAATGAAAAATGGTTTAATAATACGGCGCTGCTATGACGGCCACCAAAGCGGATTTATATTATATTATTATTATTATTATTATTTCAAATAAAAATGTGGGTGCGATTTAACAAATTTTATACCTCCCGTCGGTTCGCAGCAGCCGAACATAATATATAACGTATTGTTTCATAACGCTGGGCGTTTTCATAATTCACGCGGTCTACAGAGAGA
>PVMI01014057.1:0-17591 GCA_008528875.1 Aulacorthum solani
ATTTTTTTTTAATTTTATGATATTGAACATAACAATATTATTTTAAATATTAAATACATTATGTTTATTATTGCGTCGTGGAGTGGGCGTGTGTGCGCGTGTGTGTCTCACAATAGGAAAATTTGTATTCAAAAGAAAACACGTCTATAACTACGATATAGACGATTATTAGGCCACCAGACTTTTTTGTGTGCGTCGAAGTTTTCTCGGGTGACATAATTAATATGAGTTTTTATTGACGTTACGACGAAAACGCGATCATAATTGCTGCGCGGTCGGTGGTCGAAAATGCCCATCAAGTGCAGCGTATGGCGTATCTATTAAAATTAGATTCGTTAAACTCTAAGCCGCGTCCGTTGAAATTAAACGGTCAAAAATCTTTTTTAATAAATAATTATTGATATTACCTATAAACATATTAATTTATAGAGTCCCGAAGAGCAGAAAGTCACAGTGAGGGGGAGGAGAAGGGATGACATCGCGGGTGTGATTGCAGCGGTTCGAGAGCGCTAAACGCTACAGCATATCGAAATGTGTATTAATCGACGACGAGTTGTTGTTGCACAGTTGCTCGACGGCTATGATAATATTATTATATTATAGGTATGATTAATTATTTTGTGCCCATTGCGCATAAGCATATAATTGCATATATTATAATTGTGTACGAACGCTTTATACGGAATGCCCGAGTTGTTCTATTATATTATACGTTTATACTATAACGAGTGTGGAAGTTTCGATTCGATAAAATGAAATGCACATAATATTATACCCATAGCCACCGAGGTAGGTACCTAGGTTATAGGTATAACAATACCTATATAAAAATAATTATAAGCCATACAATCACAAGGTGAAGTAGTTGAATATGTTCAACTGTTTGGTATATTTTTATGATGGTAACACCGTTTACACAGTAAACGACAATAATGTAATAGTAATTGATAGGTGCGTTAAGACGACGGAATTATTTTCATTTTTAAATTAAATAATTATTACACAATAGATCTAAAAAACACAAGGGGGAGGACATCGCGTTTGTCACTGCGAACCTAACGCTAAGCAAATCGAAATGCATTTATTATATTCGCGTAAACATAATAATATTGTCTAACATATTATTATTGTGTACAGTGTACCAACTTTTGATGAAATACCTCTGATTTTCTAATTCAGGTACTACATTAGGTATAATATACACGCTATCGAGTGTGAACGGCATGATTTTAAAAATATAAATCTAGTTGGGCATAGATAAGAACAGGTACCTCTTAAAGTTACGAAGCTCCGAACACACGGGTACACGGTGAAGACGGTGGCGCAACCAGGGGGAGCGTACCAAGTTTGGACCATCCCGTGAGCTGTATAAAATAATTTATTAAGTATACATTTTGTTTACTAGCAACTGTCCAATGGAGCATTAAAGCCACCCCCCTCCCGAACATTCGTTGAAAAATTCTGATTGCGCTACTGTGTGGAATAACCTAATTGAATATNNGTTGCCAAGAGTCGGAAATTATTTGCAAAATATTGGTACAACTTTGGTGTAAATATAATAAAATATATGGTGGAGTCAACTTCACGCTCTCGGCTTACTGACAACGATGACAGTACGTTAAAACCGACGAATACATTTTTATTATCAAATTAAATAATCATTTTACTATTGTTGGAAAGGCAGAAGACCGCAGGAGAGACACATCCTGTTGGCGCGCAAAACGCTCCACAAATCGAATTTTATTTGTCGACGAGTTGTTGCAGGTCTCTCGAAGACAATATAATTATTTATTTTGTGCTCATCTCGCAGAAACGTAATTGCAATTATTGTTATTTTGTACGAATGCTCAGAGGAATGCCTGCGATGTCCTATGTATATGTACTATCGAGTGTGGACTGCGCGATTTGAACAAAAAAAAATATGCAACCGTGTATACCAATAAAAATAAAATTACGATAAATTCCCGGTTTGTCTAATAATATTTTCTATTACACGTGAACCTAACCCGTTCCGAATCGTAGAATCGCAAAAAAACTCACATTTTTTATGCGGAAAATCCAACCACACTGGCCCTTCAAGGTCGTCGGGATACGAGCTGCTAAATTATATTATATTAAACTACCTAATAATAATGTTCGAATCCAAGTATTATTATACTATAATGTATGTCCGTGAATTGTACATAACTCGCTTATTCTCTATCACAACTCGTTTGAAAATCTATAATATTATAAATATAAAATCCGATTCGTTGTTGACATGTTTAAGTAAATTAAATATTTTAAAGTTTAATATAATATGTGCTGGTTGAGGTGTATTTGCATGTATTGATTTTTATGTTTTCAAAAAATAATTTAATCACACAACTTTATGCTGAGGGCCCCTCCTGTATATCTTTTGTCTTCAGAGTCCTGGGTATTTATCATAGGTATAGGTATTATGCATAATAATTAATAATATATAAATATGTATGGTTGCTATTTAAACAAAATTATCATCCTAGACACTCCAATACGGCTATTACTAGATTAAATATATTTTTTAAAACAAAATATGTGAAATTAAATAATATGTTTGTGAGCGGTGTGAACTCTGGGGGAGCTGGGGAATGGGTACGATGGATGATGGATACGTTCCTTGTACTGGTGAGATCGGGACGAATGTTAGCAACCTCCAATACAGCGTATAATAATTACTATGGTAGGTATATATGGACGAGTACGACATCGTAGAGTTTCAGCGATAGTTGTTATAAGGCTGCACCGTGGTTCCTGTGCACACATAGGTACGTGATGTAGGTACCTACATACACCGCCGGCGGAGTGATTTATACATTTTCTGCGAAAAAATAGATTTTCTCGTCCACTATATATTATAATATAATATTCACCTTGTACGCGAGACTATATAACACCTATATAATAAATAATAATAATAATATACCGTACAGATATAGTAGGTACCTACTATACATGCATATACCACTTATTATAGCAGCAACCAGCTATATATGATGTCATGTATACATATACATGTATATAATGTTATAGTCGTCATTGATTTTTGGCCATGAGTTTCGGCGTTCACGCTGTATATTATATTTGTGCAGGTATAAACCTACATAATATTATTGTGTGATACACATTTACATCGTCATAATCATAGACCTACAGGTGGAGGAATGGTATATTATAATTCATACCAGCGCATCGACGGGGGCAATTTACACTGACGGCCGATTTCGTGGTAATAATATTAGATTTGTATTAGGTGTATTACAACCTGTTACAATCTATTTATTACAACACGTTAAGGTACATTATGCAGGGGCGTGTACTGTATCTAGGTATAGTGTAACATAATTAATATAACATATATCTAGCTACCGTACTTGGTATAGGTACCACTTCTAAGTTCTATAGTTTACCACAGTCCACAACAAACAACGAATTAGGTATCTAATATCCATACTGGCTAGTGGCTATACGGTTTATTTTTCAGTACTCGGGAAGCGGAATTACTATAATACAATGCACTATAAATACTATAATATTATATACAACGCAACAACTACCAAATCCATCCATTACTATCAGCTATTATTTGGTTGTATAATATGTTTTTCTTATATTATCCGGACCGTCAATATCACTGTTGCCTGTTTCTCGTATGTAAGGACTAAGGAGTGCTCCAAAAGTTACAGATTACGCTTATATGGCTCTGCTGTCTGTATGACTATATGCATCAGAGGTCCGAGTGGTCCGACATTTAGTGTATTGTTTACAGCGTGAAATCTAACATTAACAAATGCAAGGACCTCTAGGTTCTAGTTTACTACCGGTCCCTATACCGGTTAAGACAACTATTTGAATTTTATTTTTTACAACACTTGCTGAAATTGTATTTAAAACACGTCATCTTTATTTGAATTACCCAGTATTTTTTAAGAGAATTGTGAAAAATATATCGATAAAGATAATTTAATGAAATGTAAGCCGATTTTAATTATATTTGATTTATTAATAAGTTTAATAAAATAATCTTAAAAATGTTGACAGATTATGTAATAATGTAATTTATAGACATGCCCATACAATTTTTTAACATTTTATTTATCAAATTATTACGATGATGTATTATTTTAATTCCTAATCTAACAAGGAAACTTTGTAAAATTGTAAACTAAATAATTGCCATGTCCAAGATGTATTAGAAGGAAATATTTTTTTTTGTATGAACAATTTTTCTTGCGACCAATAAACTAATTAATTTATTTAAATCGTTATGTACTAAATCAATTAATTTTAAACTAAACAGAAATTGTGCATACTATTTGAATGAAAACATTTTAAATTTTCTAGATAAATTGTGAAATTCATTTGAGAAATACGAAAAATAATTAAGTGACACTTAAAGTATATAGCATAGTGCGTGCAAACAGAAAACTAATTAAAAAAATCTTATCATTTTTTGGATTAACCTCGAGTTTTACTGTAACTGTTTTTTGGTTTTTAATGTAACAACGAAAAATGTAAGAGTACAAAAAAAAATTTAATTTAAATACCGGATGCTATTATAACCTGCTACTAGAAGATTAGGTATTCGTAAATTCACGTTTATGTGACATTCTCTTTCTCATAAATAGTGATTTTCCTAATGATTAGCAATACATAAACAGTCAGTGTTCGTTAATGAATATAATGTATACATACACGAGTTTCATATTAAAGTTATAAACTATCAAATCGCATTCGTGTTAAGTATATGCGATGCATAAAACGTTTACATTACAATTATTATTGTTACAACAGAACAACACTACAAGAGGCGTCTTCAACGAATTCATTAATCATTATTATATAATAAAAGTAAATAAAAAAAATTTTGAACTCCATACAGATACATTGGTGAACATTTCGAGTGTATATTAGATAGATATAAAATTATTATACATTATTGAATTGCTTATTAGCATCTACAATATTATACGTATGGTATGGCCCTAAGTTTTCTCCAAATAGTTGTTACTTGTATGTTTAATATATTTATATAATCGTGCGGGGAACAAGCACACTCAAAAATGAAAAAGTCAAAACTATATATTACAACTATATAGACATATAGTAAATAATATTATATTGTGGTATGTCTATATTCTTTTATATTCTGGAATAATAAATGGGTATATAAACATATACCTTTAGTCATTTTGTATAGGCACTGAACGTAATATTTTAGTAGGTAACTGTTCAATGTTATTGTCCAATTATTATTATTATTATTTATTTTTTTTTTAGTATAAAGTGTATCGATCAATGTGTAATTATCTTGTGTATATTATACAACATAATATGTCTATTAAAATATATAGATACGGTGTGGTTCTTTAATAGTAAACACTCATTATATCAAAAAGTTTAAACCTTTTTTTAAAACAATTTTTTTGGATTATTTGAAGTAATTTCAAAACGAATTTAATAAAAAAATATTGTTTTTAATCACTTAAAATTATCTAAAAATATATTTCCAAAATCATCAATACTTTTCGAGACATAATGGGTAATAATACTTACTGTTATACGAAATCATTCAGTGTAATATTAATATATGAAATATGGTAATTAATAATGCCAATTGGAAATTTCAATTTTTAGTAAGTTATAATTTGTAATGTTTGCACCCACATACATTTTTGAATTATTTGATTATAATAAATAACCCAATATTGAATATACGATTGTATTGTGAGCCGTGAGGAATTCTTAAGAATTATAAGATCATTGAAAGATAAGCCATTATCGTAATCATATACATTATAAAATATGCACATCTATTTACATATATTATTATTTATTTGTATGGTTTATGACACCCATTTTCAACAGTATACAAAAATAAAATTTTATTGCAATGATTATACTTGTTTCATTATTGTTATTACTCTCATTACTTTAATTGTTATAACTTCGAAACAAATTTCGTACGATAAAATCAAAATTAATAATATTAATAAAATATAAATATGATATTCATACAAAAAATTGCAGTAGTATAATTTGAAACATTTAAAACGTTTTTTAAATTAATATCGATTGAACACAATTTTTAAAATTATAAACTTTATTGTGGATAATCGATTATTGTTTCAATTTGAGCAAGTCAAACATTTAAAATTGTTAATCTTTTTTTGCGAAAAAATTTGGCATTCTCGGTAAACCTTACCACTTTTTGATTGTTATAAATTTATTGTCACGTTCAAATTAAAAATAATAATAATAAGTAGGTAGGTACGCATCAATACCATCGCTCGTGACACTACTGAAGCGAGACAAGACAATGAGTGCAATATAAAAATTGCTGACCAATACATTTTTCAAGTTGAAAAATATCCATTCAAATTTAATTGGTTTTTTCCTGACTTCCTTCAACGAGTAACATCAAGTCTTGACTACAAAAAAAAAATTAGCTAAATATATACCTACTTGGTATATATACATTTTTATTTTTTATTAGTTCATGCCGATGTAATTTAAACTAACACGTTATATATATCATATTATGTAAAAATTATAGATCAATAGTTTTTAATACTTTAAAAAAAAGTTTGTTGCTCTATTAGTCTATCATCTAGTATCTATAGGTAATAGATATTTATAATTATTAATTACTATATTATATATTATACCACAACGCACAGAACTCTCATCAATGTACGTTTCATAATATAATGCCACATATGTGTGCACTTTTTCGATTTTAGTATTATATAATATAATATACAGAGTGATTCAATAAACATACTATCCCCTTTTATTTTTCGGTAATCAATTTATTTTAATTCTCAATTTTGCAATTTGTAATTACATATAGGTACATTAGAAGACCTTATTTTCAAATGCTTAGAATTTTCATATTATTATTTATGAAGTATAATCCTGTGGAAAAACAAACTTCTTTCAAATAAGAAGTACTATATTTATTGTAAATTGTTAATTTACTAATTTTTTGGAAAATATCTAGAAATCTAATCGAAATTCGAACTAATAGTTACTAGTTTCTGATTTAATAAACTATATGTATGTAAATACAACTGTATGATAATGTTCTTAAAATCTTAACCATAATTAAAAATATGTGTTAGATAAATTATACATATTATCTATGCTCATACAATTTTTACTTATTGTAATACATAATAAATTAATATAAATTACTATACATTTAAATCCACCATAATATGCCTTGAGGTAAATGGTGATACTTAGCACTCATATCTTTTAAGCCTATAATTAAAATATTAAATGGACTCTATTATCCTAAGTACCTACCTTAAATCTTAATAGCTCTGAAATACATCCGTTCGAATTTTGATTGATATACATAAAAATATTCAATAAAAAGAGAGTATTATTCTTATTTGAAATAAACCATTTTGTATCATCACAGAATCTCATCATTATTAAGTTGAATATAAAAACTAGATATTTAAAAATATGGCCCTTAATCATAGCTAGAAATGCCATACATCAGAATTTAAAACTTTTAAGTAATAAAGGAGGTGAGCATGCTCGATGAAACACCCTGTATCTCGCTCGAAGGTTTTTACACCCCTAGCCTATATTGCTTGACTCACCGTTCTACAACCATTGGCCTCTTATTTATTATTCCCGTGACGTTCAAAGGAAAAAAAAATAATGAGAGCAAATAAAACGTTTATATAGGTGTTCGTCTTATTGTATGTAGATATTGCATAATATTAATGTAGGTATAACACTTTGCATTAGCATTGCATACGCACGGTGACGAACATTTAAAAAAACAATTATTAACAACAGTTTCCAATCGATTTTTATTACTAATACTGGTAGATGTATAACTACACATAAATTAAGTAGGTGCGCATAATAAAAACCGCAGGTAATACTAAATCAATATTAATATTAATATGCCAATATTCTGCATCGATTTCAGAAATATAGCGGTACATATTATAGACTATCAACAACTCTTAAGTTATTATGTTTTATTTTAACCTAACCTAAGAATATACTTACCTAATTGGTAATATATATGTAATTATAATTTCATTTATCTAATTGTATCACTGTATCCACGTCGTATGTATTATATATTTATACGAATATATATATTATATATGATTTTAAAAAATGACGGATGATCTGAGTACCCTTATATCGGTCTCAATTTTGATATTTGCTCATTTTTTTTTTAAGTTTTCGCTCGTTATTCTTTACTATGAAAAAATTAGGTCATACTGTTTTACATTTTATTTTTACACGTCATTTTATCATATTAAATAGATATCAACGGTTATTATACATAAAGGTACATACAAACCACGTTACGATGTGTGGTAACTACAAAAATATTTGGTGGAAATTCATTTTTTCTACAGCTACGTGGTGTTTTAATGTAACACTTTCAAAGAATTCAATAAAATATCACAATTTTATTTGTAAAATCATGTGAATTAATCTATAAAACTGCAATACGTACATGTGCTTTTAGTATCCGCTTATATCTATACCTATAGAACGTTTGTATATTTACTTAGGTAGATGTAAATTATGTATTACTTCTGTATCTAATTACATAAATATGCGTGTTCGTAAATATGGTATTATGCATGTATATCAAATTTATTGTTTATGGCTTAAATAGGTTTAAGAAACCATGAATAAATATATTATTGTATACACTTAGATAAATAACATACTTGACTTTACATAAATACACATGTCACAAGTATACACACGTCTAATATATTAAAGTTAATTGGTAAATAATAATTCACTACAATGTTTGTGTGTTGAATTAGCAATAATTGCACACACAAACGGTGTGAAATAATATTAAAATAATTTGCTTTCCAATTTTTAGCATAGGTGACCATTGGTAACCTACCTACTTGCATGAAAACTAAAGAAATGTGGCGGGGATAGGCAAAATGTTTGAAAAAAGTATCTACATAGTCTACAGATACATGGTTCTAAAGATACATTAATGTTTACCTCGAGGCTCAAGATACCTATAAATTTTTAAATAATTATTTTAGTAAAAAAAATTGGTTAGTTAAATAATAAAAAAAATTAATATAAAAAAATTAATATATTCATTTAACTTCATATAGTTTTCAATAACATACGTATGTATCCACATTTTATTTTTTATTCAAAATCATTGTACTATATAGCGTTATTATAGAAAAACAAATAATCATATTATACAAATATGATTTTAACTTAACGTATTATTAACGAAGTTAATGTTAACTGGAAACAATGGAGTTGGTACAATTGATGTACTTACGTATTCAACTAATTTGAAAATCAACTAACTAGTTAAGTTAAGCAGTTTTCAAAAATATAACTTTTTAACTAGGTTATGCCCATTTAATTTGCACGATGGCTCACTATGTATGGCATGCAAGTTGACATTAAAATTCAGCGATGGCAGATTACTTTTAATTGCAATAATCATATAATATACCCGGTACCATGTGTATTATAATATTTATAATCAATGTTATCCCTATACAAAATAGGTAAGCAAGAAAATAACATCACAGCGTCTGTAAATTAATAAGAAACGTTTATTAAAAAATTCATAGATATACTTAGCTAGTATCTTCACTATAAACATCGATCTGCCGTCTCCGAATATTAGATATAATATATTAATAATGGACATAACATATGACATTGTATTACATTATCGAAGCAAATTATTATTGATAGCCTGTTCAGAAAACTGCATTTTTACCATGAGTTTTACCTACTTACATATCATATTAAACGGTTAACGGACGTGCAGATTGTTTCGGCGGGACTATAATAAATAATAATATTATATTAAATCGGACGGTCGGGGGTCCTGCCGACGAACTTTACCGCGTTCTTTAGTTGGGAATTCGTTTACCACGTAAAAGTAAGTCATAATAATATTATATAGGAAAATCGCGAGCAATGAGCGTTTGCGACATGTTTGTTATTGTTAAATATTGATCACATAAATATATTTTACTAAAGTAATTATCAGCATCCGTTCTTTCTGCAGATCACAACACTTATAAATAGGTAAAAAATAAATTTTTAATTATTATATCTAAAAAAATGTGCACAACGTTTTATCGATCTGAACACTCTCAATGTCCTAACTAATAACTATAACATAGGTACATAATTTATAGCATTGTATGCAACAACGTTATTGACTGTTGGCGACGAGGTACTAAATTGTATACCTATCTGTAATATGTGTTAAAAATATACCTATATAATGTATTCAAACGTCTGCTGCAAATGCACACACACTATGTGTATATATATTTATATATGTGTGTTTTAGATAATAAAATATACGATATAGCTAATGTACCTCTATATACCTATAAATGTTATAAAAAGATATTTAAAAAAATTTACAAATGCGTAAGTAGAATATCGCACGAAAAAAAAATGACTACTCCCGACAATATTATTATGTATCGTATACATGCATAATGTATATATCTGTATAAATATTATATTTTATTATTTACTATTATCAACAACACGGTGTTAGAGTAGTCGGTAAAAAAAAAATATCATGTGTACATAATATGTATAATACGACAACGAGTCACGGGGATTACGTCATCGGGTGACGTCATTCATATAATATGACCGCGTACTACATCACAAACACGATCGCAGCAGGGGCGCATTTATGGGTGGTAGGGTTTTCGCCAAGTCGCGCCGGCGCGTACCTATAACATGTAATATTATAATACACTACGTGTGTGTACGGCGATTAAACTTTAAACTCCGTGCGTGATTATTGTTTTCATTTTAACAATAATTAAAATAACCCGTAATAATATCAGCTATATAATCCGTCAGATAGTATGAATTGAAATAATAAAACGCATACCTAATTTAATATATTATGATTTATAAAGGTTGTGTATAGAGCCGGCCATTACCACGAGTTCTTATGTTGTATATTATCGCCTATATATATTCATTGGCGGAAATCGTAAAAGGGGGGTGGCTTGGGGGCCCCGTCAAAAGCCTTTCAAGCTCACCTAAAAACGAATAAAAAAATAATTGTAATATATTACATTTTTCTTCATAAATATTTCCCAAAATATCTATAGAAATTACTATGCATACATATAATATAGTATACATACCTACAATCTGCGTAATACATAGTACTTACTACTTACATATTAGGTATAGAATATTATTTTCTTGTATTTTATTTTATTGGTAAACATTTTTACTGAAAAAATTACTTTACTTTCCTTGAAGTGTTTTTTAAACGCCAACCGACAAATATTATTTAAAAAATACTTTTGAACAACCAGAGAGGTAGCAACTTTTCTACTGCATACCAAGCTGGTTTGAATGCAATCAAATATTATGTGAGTATGTATCCGAAAAAACGATTCTAGGTGAATAAGACGAACAATGTGAATTTAAAATGGTTATCAAATAATATTTTGCAAGCGTCTTCTTGATATGTTTTAAAAAAAATGTGTCGGCATTTATACTGTATTTGCATTCTCTTTAAATAAAAAAAAACATGCATATCAATATTTATAGAAATATACAAGTTGAGAAAAGCAAACTCTAAATTCCCGGTTTCTAAATGTATTTAATATAAACTATAATTTCATATTTCCATACATACATACAATTTATACATTTTTTTTATTTTTAGAAGACAATATACAATCTATATCTATACACGTACAATTTAAAAATAATTTGCTAACATCATACTTGTGTATAGGAACCTAAATAAATCAAACTTACTTATTTGTAAATAAAGTACTTTATATTTTGGTACCGATTTTTAATATTGGTCAGGTATGAATTTATACAAAACGCTCATATTTTGATTTAATTCTAAATCATATCTTAATATCAACCATCATATACCTACAACTATGTATAACTTACTAAAGAACAAACGGATGGAAAGAAAGGGTATAGGTACAACCGTTAAATGTCTTTATATAACTCAAAAAGAGTCAAAATATTTTGAAACATTTAATGAAAATGTCCAGTAATTCATTTTTGAGTTCCACCAAAAAAACAAAATCGATTTTGGGTAAAAATTCACGTTTTTCTTAAATTTTTATACTACTTTTCATTTTTTCCCATGTTATGTTTGAAAAATACTAGAATTATTTACTTTTGATAGTAGTAAGTAGTAACTAAATCCAACTTTCCACCAGAAAAATCCAAACATTTTATCTAATCGGAAAAGTGGCTTCAAACGTCGTTGTGAAATTAATACATTCATTCCTCCACTCAGAATCTAAAAAATTAATAAACTAAATAATTTTGTTATCATTCCCTTCAATATCTATAAAGACATTTTAATAACAGTATGGAGGTGACACAATTTTGTTTGTTTTTTAGTAGTTAGCCTGGTAGACCCCACCTTCCCACAATAATATTATATAGTATCCGATTTCCGTGAATGATTTATATTATATTATAACTATCTTAATATCTATACTATATGTTAGGTTGAAAAATAAAAATGGCCAACAGGTAGGCTTACTTGTATTTTAACCCTGACCAGCGACCAACTTTTATATTATAGGCATTATTATAGCTGCCATGCAAATATAAATCTATGTGGTTTGGATAAAGGTAATCATAGGGATTAACCGAGTAAAATTGTTTCTAAATTCTAATGTGGATCAACCAACTTTTTAAAAACATTGTGTAAAGAAATCTATATAATTTAGAGCGTTTATCCCCACGCGTTTTGCATTTTCCTCGGCACTCTGATATACATAGGTATTGAACATTTCCCCCCTCAATTGTTTATATACATTATGTATTAACATAAACAAAATATATGCTTCATGATTAAATAATATTAAATAGACTTGGCTAGATAAAGGGCATTGAAATATAAAAATAATAAAATAACAGAAGTAGGTATTTTTATTTATTTAGGTTGTTCTCATATTATGGTTTCAAGAGAACGGACTGTATAGTTTGATCGCTCTTCTCAAATTGAAAAAATCCGACGACTTGTAATGAGAAATCGGACAGAAAATGTATAGTAGGGTCACAAGAAAAATAAAAAAAATCGAATACCAATTTACTATCGTAAATATCTGCTAGGTAGGGTTTATCCAATAAGGGGAAATATTATATCCTCGAGCTGCAAAAGACAGTAATTAGTCTTAAAGCTTACCCAGATAATATAAGCCTAACTGACCTACACGTTGTATCGTAGATACAAACATTGTTTTGCTAATACTCATTATGATGACGTACGTCGAAACACCTATTTATACAATTATATACGGCATTAGTGCGTTACGACGTATATGTTGGTATCATAATATACATGTATAGTACACAGGCACCTATGTTAAATCCATAATCTATTGTAATTTCAATGTTCCATATTTTAAATTACACTGTTGAAGTGTACGCTCATGATGATGAGATAAATTGTATTCACTCTTATTCAATATCTATACCTATAAATTAAATGTTAAACCATTCGCTGACTTAGTGGGTTTTAAATAAATATTCTCGACCTCATGAAATTTAATGATCTTATGTGCTTAGAAATAATGTCAGTTGACAGTTTCTTAAAAAAATAACAAATTAACTAGCCCTACAATTATTTAGACTTCACAAACATTACATGTTTACTACAGAAAAATCAAAAATCAAATGTAGTTACAATTACTAAAAAGGAAAAGCAGTTCTTTAAAATGTCAACAACAGTGATGTTCGATTTGAATGTATAAAGTAGGTTACCTACCATAACTAACGTTTTGGGGGTTTAGTGATGACTAATAAGTATTGAGTGTACCTAACTATGGTTAGTGACTAATAACTTTTCTTAAATTGACAAATGTATCATGTAATTTAGGCACACACAAACGATTATAATATAATATGAGGTTAGCTTATGTTTACTAACTAAAAAATCTATAGTGATGCCGTATTATTTTTTTCTACTTATGTAACAATAATAGGTACATACAAACCTTCAGTACATAATAAAAACATATCATTCAAGCTATCGTTTACTAGTTATTATTAAATTGACTAGTAGTTAATAATGTCAGTGTCCAGTGCCAAAAACCCAAGGATGGGGGTATGTCTCATCCTCTCTTTGGTATATCATCAGTGAGTGCCACAATGACAAATTTTGGAACAGGGGCCCCTCCATAAGCACAAATAGGAGGAGGCTTTATGGACCAAACTCCTTAATATTTTCAATATTCCCCTAAACATATCCTAAATAGTTTTTAAGCTCATTCAATATTATTATAGTATAGGGCTTCAGCCTCTTTTAAATCTCAACGCTAATTGCGCCTAAGAGAACTTTCATCGATACATCATAATTAAATGTATATTCCTACATTATCTGTGAAAATAAAGTCACTGAACAATATTCAAAAATTCATTGCACTTCTCTTCGTCTAAACTCGAGATCCTGAATCATATCAAAAGCAATCACAAAAATACAAGTATATATGTGTATATATTTTAACAAGGGTTTTCAACTGAAGCCTAACATCGTCAACATATAAATATATAATGTAATGACGCTATTGACTGAAGAATTAGACGTGATGCATCGAAACTCACACGGCGATACAATAAATAAATTAGAATTATTATTACATAAAATGTATATATTATATTGTTAAATTAATTTTAATATTAACGTTGCTCGTAAAAATTATATTTCATCACAAAACTAATAAATACGCCTATATTGTTTATAAGTGTATGATTTATATTATAAAGGTACACAATAGTTACTTATTAGGTAGGTATACAGAAACGTATAAATCTAGACGACTTTAGTACACCTCAGTGGCTCAGTCCCATAATGACAATGTTTTTTTCAATAATTGTGCAAGTGATATAATATTAGTATAATGGTACAAACAAAATTTTAAAAACAAGTTTAAAAAAAATAAACTATAGGTGTACTACGAAAATCTTTTGCGACTTTGAAAGACCGACCTCTTTATTCCAGTCTTTAGAAATAACTAACTTATATTTGTAACTGAATCTAGGTAGTATAGTTTATGACTTTATGAGTATGACAATAAATCTTCATGATAATATAATGAGGTATTCATATTTATTACTATTTCCAAATATTTTCTTAGTTATTATTTTGATTTTTAATTAATTGTGAATCTAGTAACAATTTTTAGTTATTAATAATTAAATAATTGCACATTTTTCGAAGCTGCTTAAATACTTATCCATATTATTTTACCTGTTTTAATTTGCATATTTGTGTGGGTAGTACTTTAATGTGTGATGTCTATTGCAAATTATTTGAGTCCTCGGATGGTGGTCAGCGCGCTCTAGTGGAGATATTATCCAAAACTAATAAATGGTAAATTTATTATTGTACGGTAGGCGGTAGCACTACAGAGTATAGTAGGGACTAAGATAATACACGTTATAATATCATGGCTAAATATATATTATATTATTTAAGTTGTTAGAAAGAGCAATAGTTTTAGGCTAGAAAAAATGCATTAATTGGTGGACTTAATGTATTCAAGTTTCTAGGTACGATAGGTATCTACATTATTTTAGTATTATATTTGTTCCAAATCATAAATTATAATAACCATTATTTTTACATTGTCTTCATCACTCAGCAGAGTTCCGAAGAACTCTTCTCAACAATCAACTACACTTCCGTTTTTACAGATGTATAAACTCCTGTGCCTGTCAATATATTATATTTTAAAATCTCCAAAAACAAGAAACTGACAGATTCTGGACGAGTGTCAGCGACATCTAAAATCACATTAACTGACTTAAATTAAATATCTAAAAGCAATTAATCAGAAATGTAACGGAAAATAGAAAAATTAAAAAAAATAATAAATATTATTATTAATGAGGATAATAAATGCGATCAGTTAGATTCAGAAGTTATTTATATTAATATTTTTGTACTATGTTTATGCTTGTGCTCTTAGCTGCGGCCTGCGAGGGTTCAAAACGATTCCCTATTTAGTCTTCATGGCTAATGGCCCTTGTTTTTTTTAAAGATATATTGCCACCAGGTATGCCGGCTGAGGATCAAAAAGGAAGATCCCCTTTATACACCATTGGCTAATATTACTCCAACAATATACCTTTATATTATATATATTTAATATTGAAATTATTTTAAAAAATTGGAAAATTTGGAAGTTTGAAATAGTTTTTGTCATGGAAACTAATAATATGTATATATAAATAAAAGTTATATTCAGAGGGTTGCTCAAACAGGGATTTTGAGATTTACGAAGGAAATTGTTCTTTATAAATGGTCGCTATTGGATATAGGAGATATATAAATATATTAAGTAGAAATTAGAATTTTTTTTTTGTTTATTAGTTGCCATTGGTGAATCGGGCAGATAGAGTATGCATTATACCAAGTGACTCTCATAATACAGAGTTAGCATTTTAAACGGACAACACAGTGCACACGCGGAATCAGCTGGTACGTCTTTAAATGTATGTTCCCAACCAATGGTCTAAGACCGAGTTACACAATCAGGTATATTTAAGTTATAACACGGAGATTAAACAATTGATTATGAATAATGATAATTTTTATTTAAGCAGCATTGTAGCCAAATTGCCTATACATATATAGCGCCGGGCAGTCGAGCAATGTTAAACCTATACAATGTAACAATTCTATGGCTGTATTCCACAATATTATTACTAAACTTATGTTTTATTATCATCTACAATCAAGCTATCAGGGTTCTGAAATTTGGTCCAAAGGTATACCAGAGGATGGACCATGTAGTACATCTCGATATCAATTTTTTAAATTTTGCATTCTAAAGATAGGGATAAGCATGGGGATTCGATGCCTTGGGAAAAAATGTTTTTGTTTTTTTTTTTTACAGAATTTTCATTGCTTACAGAAAACATATTTGTTATAATTGGATATAACAGGTATACAATAGAGGCCTGTAATTTATACTTAGTCAAAACCAACAAAATAAATGTATAGTTTACATTATTTTGATGGAATTTATGAGTAAAACACAGCTTATAAAATGCATCTATAGGTCAACAAGTCAACATGTCCAAGATAAAAACAACCAACGGATAAGACAAATTGGGAGCGTACTACTTGTGTCCGAAATTATTATCTGTAGGTGAGTTGCATCCCTCAAAAAAAATGTTAAAAAATTGTCAGTCTTTTTGTGTCCCGGTATACTTTTTTTTATAACCTATCTGCGAAAATATAATCTGTCTCCTGGCTGTATGTTACTTGCGTCCTAAAAAATATATTATTTTCAGGTAGTAAATTTAGCCGGTACTTGGGCACCCATGTTACAGGGGAGGCGAGTCGGCTATACAATTACTATCGATAATACTATCTACTAAAAATACTAAAATCGATAGTTCATAAACTACAACTGTATAATAAACCTCACTATTTGGGTGTTCGGCTCCGTGATAAGAATATCGGTATTCAGTATAATCATAGAACAATATTGAATATAGTATATAATGTGTGTGAGTCAGTCCCTAAAATAACCAAATTT
>PVMI01014071.1:0-13774 GCA_008528875.1 Aulacorthum solani
CGTAAATGCGTTTTGTCTATATTGTGCGTGGGCTAAAGAGAGAAAATGAATAGTGAGCTGACATCCTCTTAACTAGAAATGAAACATGGAAAGATTCCGATACATATATTCGGTGTGTTACGACATCGCCCATAATAACAAATAATGATATAATATGAAACACTAATATTGCACAATTTCAATATTAGGATTTGAAGTTGTAAGTAGCTTTACTTTTTGTTCCTTCTTCTGGTCCGGATTCTGGAATATCAGTCGATTCTAATCGTTGACGAGTATTTGTAAAAACTGATTGTAAAACTATAGAATCTTCATGAATAAGTGAAGCTTCTTCATTATACATCTGTGCGTTCATACATAACTGCCGAAAGTCAACTTCAAGTTCATTTAAATCTGCATACTAAAATTTAATAAATAAAACAGTATATAGTACAAAGGTAGTTTATGGCCATTCGTTCTTAACTACAACATATTTTCAAATAGTTATTCAAATAAGGATACATACCTTACCATCATCAATTTTTGCCATTATTTTTTTAATATCCATAGGTTTTTTAATTACTTCATAATAATCGGGTAATTTGTGTCTAGATGGTAATTTCATAAATGGCTCACTTAGTATTCTGGAATCGGCATCTGTATATTTTACTACTATGTTCATAATAGTTTTCATTTTTTTTCGAAGTTTTAATTCTTCTGGTCCAATAGTTTTACGTCGCCTAATTGGTGGATCATCATCGTCATCTGCATTTCTTTTGCCCCTTTTCTTACCACGGTTTCCTTTACGGTTTGATTTCATTTCTTCTTCTTCGTCATCCTCAAAGTCATCAACGTTTTCATCTATTGCCTTTAACCATTCTTTTTCTGTCAAACTATCAGTGTAATCTACTTCTTTACGAGCACGAGAACCACGTCCCATAATCTCTTCAGAATCTTCTTCGTATGTCCATCTTTCCACCTTAAAAAATATTAATTTTACTTATATATCATTATTTCAATGATAATGGTATATATATAAATGAATAGAGTACCTCGTCTTCGTCCTTAACAAGCCATTCTGGTAATTCCGATATCTCAATTAACCTTGACTTTCTATTTGGACCAAATTTGGCATCTTCTCTTCTACGCTCAAGATCCATTTTTTGGAATGATTCGAATTCATCTACCGATCGAGCTATCATCTGGTTCACAACTTCATCATCGGGTACTTCATTTTCTTCCTAAAAATATACAATTTATATAATATATTTCATTTGGGTATACTAGAGCTATTGAAGAAATTTACTTCATCATCTCCATCATCTTGATGTAGAATAGATTGTAAGAATTGTTGACGCTCTGATCCAGTCGATTTTTGATCAAACATACCAGCCTGGATAACTTTTTCATCCATGTTTAACTTGTATCTGGCAGCAGCTAATATACGCTCTTCAACTGAATTTACAGTCATTAAACGAAGAACCCGTACTTCATTTTGTTGACCAATACGATGAGCACGATCTTGAGCTTGCAAATCCTATGGATAGAAAATATTAAGAATTAAAAAAATATTAATTAATTACAAGACATAGTTACAAGTGGTTTATTAAATAATTATTACTTGATGTGGGTTCCAATCAGAATCAAATATAATAACAGTATCGGCTGCTTGTAAATTTAATCCAAGACCACCTGCTCTTGTACTTAATAAAAATAGGAAATATTCACTGCCAGCACTATTGAACTTCTTTAAAAGATCTCCTCTATCTTCAGCTTTAGTAGTACCATCCAAACGCAAATATGCAAAACCCCGCCATCCTAAATAATCTTCCATAATGGTCATAAGTTGGGTCATTTGACAAAACAGCAATACCCTATGATTGGTAGCTTTCAGTTTTGGTAAAATTCGATCCAGTAACTCAAATTTTCCCGATACTCTGTATAAATCTGGTCTATAAGTACATACAAAATGTTTTAGAAAATTAGCAAAAAACAAATATAAATATTCTGATTCGCTAACAAAATTACCCTTGAACAACATTTCCTGCAGTTCCAATATGTTCACAATATTTTTCTTCAATACTTTGGAACATAAACGGATGATTGCATAGCTTGCGTAACTGAACAATGGTATTCATAAGAGCTTTAGCACCACCTTTACCTTGTTTGCCCTTTTCAGCACCATCAGTTAATAAGACACCTTTACTCTGCATATGTTTGTATAAAACTCGTTGCAAACCAGACATATCACATTTAACAATGTATTCTACTTTATCAGGTAATTGGGACTCAACTTCTTTTTTCAGACGCCTTAACAAGAATGGACGCAATACTTTATGAAGACGGCGGATAATCAAAATAGTTTCTTCTTCATTTAATTCGACCTAAAATTATACAAAATAACATCAAAAAGTTTTACACACATTATATTATTTACTTAACAAAAAATAAATACCTTTTCTCCGGTAGTTGCAAATGGTGCATTAAACCATTGTTCAAATGTTGAACATGATTTAAATATTGATGGCAACAAGAAATTAAGAAGAGCCCAAAGTTCTGGGAGTTTATTTTGCAGTGGTGTACCAGTTAACAGTAATCGGTGTGGAGCATTATAATGAGTGTTCAAGACTTGTGTCAATTTACAGTGATGATTTTTCATACGATGACCTTCGTCTATAATCATGTATTTCCAATGAAGCTAAAAATATATATGATTAAAATAAATATACCATTGAAAATATTGTATATAAAATTTAAAATAAAAACTACTTACTTTAGCAAGAACTGATTTATCTTTTATGACATATTCATACGTAGTTAATAAGACATTAAATTTATTAGATCGCATTTGTGTCTGTAATGTTCGACGCATAATTGGAGAGCCTTTATAAGCCACAACAAAAACTGATGGAGACCATTTTTCAAATTCCAATACCCAATTTGACATTGTACTAAAATTTGAAAAGGGATTATTATTTTTTTATCTCAAATGTTAAGGTTATTGTATATTATGTATATAGATAGTTGATAAAAATATCCAAAAGTTGAAACATTGAGAAAATAAATTATTCAAATATTTCAGTAAAAGCCAGATTATTTTTATATACATATTGCATCATTCTATTAGGGGATAATAAGCAAGTAACAATGATAAGTTTATTGAATGTAATTATTTTGTATAAGATATTCGAGACACCTAATACATCAAATATTGAAAATATCAGCAGATTCTAATATTCTATAGACTATAATTATAATGAAAATATGAATGAAAAGATTAAAAAAATACTACCTCATAAAATAATATAGATAAATATAAACTATATATCTGAATCATAAAGAAAAATATTAATACTTAAAAAATTGAACTGTATTAAATATTTAAAAAATAAATATAATCTGACCACCAAACATGTTAAGCAATATACACTATACAGTAAAAATACCTTCAAATTATTACTTTAATAGCAATATTTATAAAATATCAAAATAAATATCAAAACTAACAAAAATATTTATTAAAATTTAATAAATCTAACAAGTATTTAGTATTGCGATAATCATAAAATAACAAAAATTACTAATTGATTACTAATTAATATAAAATAGGTACTTATTCTAAAAAAATAGAGCATGATAATATTTACCTCTTCTAAATTAAAAATTATGTGTAAATTATTATGTTGATAAAAAATATGAAATTATTACTCTCGTGTTTACATTTAATGATAAATATTAAAGAGTGTGTTTATGTATTTAACTTAATAACATTTTAAAATTTAACCTCCTAAATACATTATTTAAATCATAAAATACTCCAAATAAAATGTAATTATTTTAATTCTGTTATTCTAAACATAAATATTTTATTATATGTGACTAACTCACAAATACTATTAGTGTAGTAAAATTTTTTTATTCATTTAACACCATTTAACCTTAACTTAAAGCAAATCGAAGTTATCAATACTTACGACAATGGAACAATAATCAAAAAAGGTCCATTTACTTTCTTTCTTTCCATAAGATGAGTAATAAGGCCTATTGTTTGAATGGTTTTTCCTAAGCCCATCTCATCAGCAAGTATTCCATTTAAATTATTGTTAAATAATGAAACTAACCATTCAAGGCCCTAAAATTAAGCAAAATTGAAATTAACACTAAATTATTTTTAAATTAGTAACTAATGCCATTACCTTTATTTGATATTCTTTCAGATTACCATTAACTAAAATAGAAGCTTGTTCAGTAACACTTTCGTGAATAGTATGAGCAATACTGAAAAAATACACGAATAATGTGATTAGTATACCTATTTATTAATTTTTTTTTTCATAGGTTACAAACCTATAATAAGTATGTTCTTCTGAAGCATTTTTATATTCATCATCTTCCATTTTGGTTTTTTTAATTGGTTCTTTTTCTTCGACAATTTCTTTTTCAAAGCTATTCTTTTTGATTTTTTGATTGCTTGATTCATCGTCTTCTTGTTCATCATCATCCTCATCTTCAGACTCCTCCATTACTTCCCAACCAGGATGAGCATCCAACCAATTATTCAATTGTGATGCAAGTGGAGCTTCTTCTCCTTTAAACATTCTTCCTGTGATAAAAATTGAAGTTTGAACACTATAGGTAATATAAAAAAAAAATATATATATATATATTACCTGTAGAAGGTTCATAAACTGAAATGTGCATATCTGATTGCTGAGAACTTTCATCATGATCCTCAGGCCCGTCACTCTATTTATTAATAGTGAAATAACTATTAGTTAACATGATTGTTTGAGATTTATGTAGGTATTAAATATGACCTCACCTTTTTCTTTTTTCTTTGTTCTTCTTGTTGCTTACGCTTCTGTTCTAATTTATGCTCTTTGACCATCTCTGTAAGATTTCCAATATACTCATCAGTTTGTGAGAGAAGGAAAGCCAAACGTTTATCTTTCTTTTGATCAATTAATTTTCTAAAAAAAAAAATGTTTGTAGCTTTAAAACTATGCATGAGACAAAAATATATTATGTTATACCTATAGCCTTCTTCATCTTCAGCCATCAATCTTCTCATACGCTCTTTCTCAATTCTCTCTTGTTCTTTCTTTTGTTCCCTCTCAGCATTGGCATGATAATTAAGAACAGCTTTATTAAGACGACCAATTTTAGCGATATTGTTTCTATGGTACTCTTTAAGATCTTTGCAATGTTGTAATATAGTGCTAAGATATTCTTGATGTTTTTGACGTTTTTTCCTTTCAGCTTCCAACTTTTGTTGTTTTTCTAATTTCTCTGTTGCTCTAGCTTCTCTTAGACCTTGTCTTTTTGTTCGTTTATATGCTTTTACATTAACAGCAGTTTCTAAAGTGGTATCACGACGAGTACAAGCGACTACTTCAGCTCTTAGTTGTCTTTGGAAATTTAATACTCTTAAAGCTCTAAGTTCAATTTCTACTTTGATTCGCAGATCATCACTCATTGTTGTTGGTAAATTACTCAATTGTTGCACACGATGAGCAATACGTGCAGCCAAACGATTTTCACGTTCTTGTAATATTATTAAGGGATCCAAACCAACTGGTTTAGGGCATGATGTGGTTCTATTTTGTTTAACTGGAGGAGGAGGACCTTGTGCTTGTTGCTGTTGTTGAGAGGGCTGTTGTTGTTGTTGTTGTTGCTGCTGTTGTTGTTGTTGTTGCTGCAGCTGCTGCTGTTGTTGTGGGTGAGATTGTGGTTGCTGTTGCTGTTGTTGAGGTAGTGATTGTGGTGATGGTCCATTTGTTGTAGGCATGTTGGGCATATGTGGTGGTATACCAGCCATTTGTTGTGGACCGCCCATCATGGGCTGAGGGACTCCTCCAATAGGTGGTTGACCAACAGGTTGAGGGGCATTTATTTGCTGTGGAGCTTGAGGTATTCCTGGAGCCATACTAGGTGGTTGAGGTCCGTTCATCGATACAGATGGCGGCTGGTTTGGTGGTGGACCTTGAGGGTGTTGGGCACTTGGAGGAGGTTGAATTTGTGTTTGAGGAGTTGAACCAGGCTGAGGCATGCGAACAGATTGTGGAATAGGACCAGGAGGATTGGGCTGTCTCGGAGAATTTTGCATTGGCATTGGTAATCTCATAGGACCTCCTGATGGCATTGGCATACTGTTTTCTACAATTTCTCCAGGTTCTAATTGTCGATGGTGTGCCGAAGGTACTGGTGGATATCCTTGAGGAGAAGTTTTTCCTTGAACAGCCATAGCTAATTGTTGTGTTAACGGCTGTTGTCGAGCCAATAGTCTATATGCCATTATCTGAACTCTTAGCTGTTGCATTTGGGCAGGAGTTAAATTATTTTGGGCTACTGGTCCATTTGGTCCGTTGGGATTTGGGGAATTCTGTTGAGGCGAAGGTGGTTTATCTGGATGCTGGGGAGGATAATTTCCCTAAAGTAAATTATATTTTTGGTTGAATTATTAATAAACATTTTAAAATAGAAAGTTATTGAAAATGAAAATTAATATTGATTAACTTACTTGTATTGAAGAAGGAGGTCTTTGATTAGGGTCCATATTACCTTGTCTAGCTCTTAGTGCCAATAATTGAGAGTACCTAGGGTCTTCTTGCAATCCTTTTTCTTCCATTGAATCTATTGCCCTTTGCAATGCATTTAAATTTTCTTGAGGTGGTCCACTGGGCTATAAACAAATTATTTAATATAAAATTAAGAAATATTTACTGATTTTTTATACTAATTAAATAGGTACATAGATAAAATAAACCTAAAAAATATGCAATTTATAAATAATGGTAGATATCTAGACACTTGTCTCATTCGAAAAAAATGATTGACATTAGATCTCAGTAGGCAAATTATATATTGAAAGATAAAACCAAATTTTGTATAAATATTTGAAATTAAACTACCTATTCTCCTCGCTATTCACAGTTACAATTCATATCAAAAATTTAATGATAAGACTATGCTGTAGTGTAACACTCTGCAGCCAACTAAGAAAAACATATTGAACCGTTTAAATACCTATAATCAATTTGCTTTTCTAAAAGTATACGATTAATCTAATTGGCTGTAATGTTAAATACTCTCTCATTTGTAAAATTTACTACCAACTCAATAAATATAGAATATGGCAATGGCATGTTTAGTTTTTCCACCAAAAATGTAATATAAAATGTATTAGATTAGTGTGCTCATTGATTTTTTCAATTTTTTCATTAGAGAACAACTAGGTAAATTTTAAACAATAACATTTGTTTTATTTTTAAAACGTATACAATATAGGAGGTAAATGCACTTTTAAATAAAATATTATAATATTTAACGAAATAAATATAATTTATTCAAAGAATAAAAAATATATAAATTTTAATGTAAGCTACATAGCAAAAATGTAGTTTAAATAATGAGTTACGACCCGTGTTGTTGAATCTTAAGTTCAAATATGAAAGCAATAATAAAATAACTAACTACATAGTACAGACCTCCTACCTATATCATTATTCATTGATATTTTTAATTTATCATTTTGGTCACACTACACAAGTTTTTTAAATGTGTTATATAATTTAAAGATAAGAAATGATTACAATTTATAACCCAAACCACTTGGTGAAAGTTAAAATATTTTTTTTTTTTTAATTTATTATACTATTTGTGGCACATAAAATTAATTATTAATTTCATCGTAATAATTAAAAACCATGGTTGACATACATCAATATTATAGTCATGCACTTAAAATTGTTTTGGAGGCAGGTGAAGTAAGTATATTCAGATTTCTTTACAATGTCTATATTTTATCACTAAACATATTTTTTTTTTAGTTGTTGTTAAAAGGTTTTAAAAGTCCAAAAGAAATATCGACTAAAAAAAATGATCAGGACTTTGTAACACAATACGATAAACTTATTGAAAAGACAATAATTGATAACATATTACAACTATACCCAAATCATAAGTATTGGACATTTGTTTATTAAAAATATTATTTGCTATCAAAACTTAAAACCAATTGTATATAGATTTATTGCAGAAGAAAGTGCTGCAAATAATATTTTAACAGAAGAGCCTACATGGATACTTGATCCGATTGATGGAACAACTAATTTTATACAAGGTTTTCCATTTTGTTGTATTTCATTAGCATTGGTAATAGAAAATGATATAAAAATCGGAATAGTCTATAACCCGATAATAAATCAATTATTTACTGCTCAAAAAGGGGAAGGCGCATATTTGAATAATGAAAAAATACGAGTGTCAAGTACTGAAGGTAATTAAAACAAAGCAGACAACATTTTGGTCAATTTAAATTTTTACTACAAATATATTAAAAGCTTATATTATAAAATGTGGAGTAATAGAACAAGTATTTCATAAAATACTTTTTTTATGAACTTGAAATACTAAAATTGCATAATTTACATTCAAATGATGAAATTATTAAAAAGTGGAAGCTGCACCCACATTTGTTATCTCTGTTTTACAAGAGGCAATGTACAGTCAATATCTTACAATTAGTTTTATTAGTTTTAATATTAGAGTGAATTGACCTACTATCAATTTTAAAGGTTATAAAGATCTGTTTTCTTTTTATATTATAATTAATAGAAATAAGTTACTAACATTTTTGAAATGTAATATCTATTTTACATAGATATAACTTGCTTTAAAATCATAATATATAGACCTCAGAGAGATATAGATCATGCATTACCTTTAAATGAAATACTATGTCAATTCTAATATTTAAAATAATGAAACCAAAAACGAACTGCCAAAAATTAATTTGCCATGTTATGAGTGTGTAAAAAATTAAAGTGTGCATAAGTTATTATTAATCAAACAGATGTGCTACATGAAAATGGCTAAGTAATTTTATGCTCTCTTATCAACCAAAATATATTTTAATTCATCTAAAATACATCTGGGAATTCGTAAATTAAAAAAATTAGTATAATAATAGAATTTGTTTGCTTATGTTTATCTAGTCTAAGATGGTTTATTTATTTTGTTCACAGATCTTCAAAATGCCATGGTTGGACATGATTTAAATCTTAAAACAAGTATAAGGAATTTTCGTGGGTAAATATAAATTTTGAATTACAGATTAATGTATTATAAAAAGTAACTTGGTGGCATAGCCAGGGTTTTTTTTATTAATTTTAAGAAAATTAAAAAATTATTTCTATGGTCTATGAAAGTTATTGTAACTATAAATTTGAATAGCCGTACAGGAACCGAAACCTACAATTAAACCTCTACATTAGTAAACTAAACTTATGAGACATCCTAGTTAAACCAACTATGTGTAAACACATTATCAGACCCAACACAAAAAAAAAATCATGGCTATGCCACTATAGTAACTAACCTATTTTGGTACTATTAATATAGACAAATTTTAAATTTTTTGTTATGGTTTTAAATAACAGATTTATAATTATTAATTGAAAAATTATAGTCTAACTTGTATTGACTTGTTTAACTAGTATTCAGATAATTCAAATTAATTAAATTTCTTTTTAAATCTTAAATATTATTAAGATTTTGCAATTTAAAGTGCATAAATATTTAACACATTATATTTAATAGATCAAGATCTTTAGGGTCAGCAGCAATAAGTTTATGCTATTTGGCAATGGGAGCAGTAGATATATGTAATTTTAAAAGATTGAAATGTTGGGATGTAGCAGCGGGCATTCTGATTATCCAAGAAGCTAGAGGCATCGTACTTGATTCAAAAGGTAAAAATACAATAAAATATATTATATTTAATAATTAATATGATTACTTACATCTAAAATAATTTTTTTAGGAGGTCAATACAAAGACATTATGAATGCTGATATAATTGCTGCTTGTACAAAAAAACTAGCCGAAAATTTTTTAAAATTACAAAATGTAAATTTTTAATACCAAATTTTAATGATTTGGGGTAATAAAATATATGATATTCATTATTATTTGAGACGGAACATTTGAACTCTTTATCTTGAAGGTAATTTAAATAACTATATACAATGAGTAAGGATTACCAATTTAAGTTATATTTCAAATAGTGTAAAATTTAAAGTTGTAGTCAAATGCCATAAAAAATTTAAATAAACACTGAAAATAACTTACTATACATTTGAAGGAATGTTGTAATCACTATTACATCTACAAGAATATTGATGAAAACATCATAATATTACTATCAGCTAAAGGCATTGATTAAATATTTTATTTATTTATTTGTATAATTAATCAATGCTAAAGGGTATCCAATTTTCAAAGATTCTTAGAGATTTGTACACTGATTATCACTTGTTAATAGTTTATATTGGATTATCACTTGCTTAGTATTTCAGATTAGATGCCTAATAGTTAATTGCAAATAGTATTATAAGGTACTAAAATAGGTTACATTATATAGAAATCTAAAATATAGTAATTCACTATTTAGAAAAAAAAGCAATTTGCTTCAGCCATGAATGGTTTTTATCTAATTTGTTCTCCTTTAAATTTACAATGAACCTTATAAAGTTTATTTATTTCATTAGCAGATAAAAGTTTAAAGGCCTAACAAGTAAATAAGTAAGTCATCATATAGACATTTTTTTTTTAACAATTGAACAGTTGGGTTAAGTTAACTTAGTAACAGTGGTATATTTACAGGGAGTAATCTGGGTGATACATCACCATAAAGAGTTTTTTTATTTATAAAACAAATGTGCACATCTATTAAATATGTTGGTATAGTTTTAGTTTTAAGTAAAATCATGGCGTATAAACCATAAAAATGAGCTGAAGGAAAGGTAAGATAACAAGAGCTGCAAAATAGTTTTAGTCATATCACCCCCTAGAAAAAAAATCATAGACACTGCTTACTAGCAACCTATAAAATGAAATATTTTGAATATTTGTTTTGTACCTATTGTAATTTGTAATGCAAGTTGATAAGATTGATACGTATCACTAGATACAAACACTATAACATCAAGTACAACTTCTGAAGTTTACTATCCGATTCTCAATGTAGTCTGTTGCTTGACTGCATAAGAGATTTCACTAGCATATTTTGTTATCAATGCAAATTGATTCAAGTTTCATTTATTTTTTTACTTTAATGCTTATGTTTTACCATTGAGGTTATTGTGGGTTTAAATTGAGCAATATTATTTAAAAAATACTTTCATGTTGTTATAGTACTTATTATAACAAATTAATAAGGCAAAAAAAATAGGCTTAATCTAATAGTGAAATGGTAAGACTTAAATACAAGGCTAGCTACCTACCTAACTACCTACCTACCTACTGAATTTGTATTCAACAATTTTCCGACAAAAAACACCGATCATTTAAATGCCTTTGAAATATTTCATAAATATTGCTAGGCAATAATGGTTTTAATGGAAACATACAACAAATTATTTTATTCTAATATGGTCATGTACTGAGTAATTGAAATTTGAATCTACTTGAATGCCTGGAGGTGGAAATGTTTGAGTGCCCTGCTGCATGTTAGGAGATGCCGGCGCACCCGACTGGCCTGGCGAATAATTTTGTGGTGGCAGAGGCTGAGGAGCGGTAGGTGGCTGTTGCTGTTGAACTTGTGGCGGCTGTTGTTGTTGTTGTTGGTGTTGTTGTTGTTGTTGTGGGTGTTGTTGTTGTTGTTGTGGTTGTGTCGGAGGAGGCGGTTGATGATTCGGCCCCGGAGGTCCCATCGAACTTGGCGAGGGGCTGGCCATTTCCGAAAGCACCTGAAAACACCGATTATTTAACTACCTGATCGGACGACGCAACAAAGTATTGTGCGAAAATATGAAAATATATTAATTAACAGTAATGCTTTTACCCAAAGCCTCTAAAGAACGCAGATGGAAATGACCGTCGAAAACTAACAATTAATAAAATCAATAGAAAACAAAACTTGTTAGAAGATAAAAAAAAGCCAATCGTGAAAACCACTGTATAATGTATACCGCAAACGATCCGAGTGACACGATAAACAAAACAAAAATTCAGTGTTTGTTTTTCAGCTACATAAAACGACTTTTATCCTCAGCACACTGACAACACTGATACACAACTATCGATTTAATACTTTCATGCTTCTCTTTCCAAGGCGCAACGGTAAATGGCTCAGTGACAATAAATTTGCCTATCTAAAATTTGTTTAGGCGTTACAAATTAAAAAGTACCCATCCTATTAAAATAATATTATTATTATTATTTATTATTTATTATTAGCAGTAGTAGTCTTAAAATGGAGTTTTTACTTTTTAGTATATAGGTGTGTGAGTCATTGTATTTTCTAATAAATGTAGGGAAATGGGTAGCGCTTTGACTCTGCTGTCGTATTGATAGCGTGGTACTAGGGGGGGGGGGTCAAAAGTCTCGTTCCTCCTCTTATGACCCCCCTAAAAATTTAAACATTTTTAGAATTTACTTAAAATTTACGACTATGATTCGAATGGTTTTTAAAAAAAAATCATAATTGGTCATTAAAAATGATCTTATGACTAGTTTGACCCGTTGGAACACAAATATATAATGGTATACTTAATTAATTGTTATATATGTTAGCACAGGTTTGAACGGGTTATTAACAAATATACGTGAGTTTACCTCATTCATTTTAAATTCTTTCTCATAAAAGTGATTCAATATCAATGTTATTAATTATTTCGTTGAAAATTCTACGACAGTTTTAAATATTTAAGGGGCAACAATTAGGCAATTTCTAATTACGTCTTTTTCGCCCGGGATCTATTTGTTAGTTGTAAATGATTATTATTAATGTGAGTGAAACCCAATGAGGGTAAAACTCTGGTACGCACATGCACATGTCACGTAACGTGATAAAAAAAAAAATTCACTATAAGAAATGTACGACAACTTACTTATTATTTTGACAAAAATAATGTTAGTTAACGTTATTTTGATTCTGCAAAAATATCTGAATTTAACAGAAAAATGTCTGTAAATCGTACGAAACACTTTTGTTTTTTTAATTTGAATTTCAATTATGATCTGAAGAAGTTCATATTTTCAAGTTTTCGACAACGGTTTTTTAGAATAAAAATTGAACAGCGTAAACTAACTTTAATACATTTTGTTAGAACTAAAGGTCTTTTGAGATAAAATTGACGACAGTAGTGAGGCCCCTTAATGATCTCGGGACGATAAGGAATAATATTCTGATATTGTCGACGTATACAGACTGCAAAGAGCCTGATAATGAGAAATCATTTTATTTTTTTTTTATACTTGAGTTTTGAAATATTATTTTTGTGTTGTTATTCTACTGTAATACCAAAAATTATTATCATTGAGTGTGCACCATGTGTCCATGTCACTTGATGTCGTTATTTGTTTTGTTACCCATTACAGGTCTTCGATTTTTAAAACATTTGATTATCTGCGGCTAATTGCTAGACTGCCTATGGTATATTTAATAATAAATAACATTATTTATTTATTTTATAGTAATCGTAATCATGTCAAACATGATAGACAACAATAATCTAAACAGTTAATCTATAAAATCATTTTTTTTTTCTGCACCTAAAAAGATTTGATCGGAAGTAAAAGATTATGACCTTCCGAGGGCTTTTTTTTTTTATATATTGCTTTTTATTTTAAAAATAAAAATAAAAATAAAAAAATAAAAAACTTCCGAGGGCTTATTTAGCATATTTGGAAAAGCTAGGTGCACACTTGATAGTCAATGTTTGCATAGTTGATTTTTCATTATTTATTATTGTATTAATGAGATAAGACATCAAATAGTAACCCTGTGTGTAGT
>PVMI01014087.1:0-13791 GCA_008528875.1 Aulacorthum solani
TTCAGTAAACAAGCAATTGGTATTGTAACAGTTAGATATTATAAAGTTGATCGCATGGCCACTTGGCTACATTTATATCTTGCAAAAATCTTGGATGAATATAATATTGTTTAGTAGGAAACACTTTTTAACGGTGTAATTTTAACTCTTTGTTTTTACTATTCCGTGTAAATATGAGTATAATTTATCCATGGTACTACCTATAATTGCATGTACGGACGTTGAGTACCAAATAATAATGTGTTGTTAATTTTTCTTTTTGCGCTTTTGGTTAATGCTAACATCATATGTGATAATATAATACAATAAATATGTACACCAAAATATGTGGTGTACATAGTAATATTGGATATTAATTTTGTTTTCCATTCCAAAGTAATATGTTTTGTACAATCGTCGATTTTTAAGTCTACATTTGTTGTGAATGTAAAGATAGTATATCGATATAGGTACAACAATGATAAATGATAATTGTATTACACTATTACTATCGTATTATAAAATTGAGGTAAAAACTCAAATGTAAACGAGTGAGTATCTAATCGAGTTCGAATGGAGCATACATAAATAAAATAATTATTCTACACATCAGTAATACAATAATTCGACAACATATCGTATAATGTATATGATACTATGACGTGATGTGAATATGTGATATTTAAATGTGAAGTGAACAACAAATTTAAGAAACTTGTACATGAATTTTAAAGAACTACGTGACGATCACAGGTAAACTGGATGATTGATTTAAATTTAATATTATAATTTTCTAAGTTTATTCTTGTTTTTTAAATTTATGTTTTTAAATAGTTTGAAAACACTAAATTTAAATAAAAAATATAGTATTTTTAAACATTTTTACACCATGACTGAAATAATATAAAAAAACAGGGACAGTCATTTTGCTTTATAGACAACATTTCGATAGTACCTCATCATTGAGTAGGTCACTGTAATAGTGTAATAAATGTGTTAAATCTTAATTCCATGATTAATAATGTATACAAACCTCTATTTCTAAGAATATTTTATAACTTTTTTCTTTTTGTACTACGCTATGTTAAATTCATTTTTTAGTTTTTCAGGATTACTTACCTACCTACTTTTTACCTCTCAAAGTAACGATTAGAGCTAATTTTTATATCAGAATTCATTTTCTTAGTTGAAAATTGAAGTAGTTTTACTGTTCTAAACCATGATGACAGTAGCAGAGTACAAATTTATTGTATTTCTTTGATCAAAATCTAACCCTTTACCATAAAAAACCAAGCCTGGACTTTTTAATTCAGATAAGTTAAGTTGATACAAAACATTTTCAAAAGTTTAAAGTTAGTAGTTATCCTAATACTTATGTTTTTAACTTAGTTGAGTTAAACGTTATATGAAAGCTTACAGTCAATTTAACTTAAGTTAAATTATCATTTTTTCTTTTAAATATATTTGTAGCCAGTAATATAGTTTAAAAGTAAATGCATATGCAATAAGCATCATCAACAATAATTTTATTATTTTAATATTTTATTATTTATTTATTCAACATAACTTGGATTTTATTAAAAGTAACTTGTTATTAATTAAGTCTATATCAATACAAATTAGTTAGATAAGTTAAAAATTAAGTTATTGACATTTAAATTTAAAGAAGGCAAGTCAAAAGGTTAAAACTAACTTAACTTAAATTTTTTTTAACTTTTTAACGTCTCCGACTTGAAAACAACTGTAAAACAATAAATTATGATAATATAAATATAATTTTGTGTTTTGTTAAAATGAAATGATTTTATTAGGTACATAAATAAGTAATTCAAATTTTAAATAAAAACATTTTTATAATTACAAAAATTGACTTCGAAAATTAGTTTAGCAATTTAAATTAATAGGCTACGGGTAATATTTATATGTAATATCCGATAGGTACAGACTATAGGTGCAGTGCAATGCTCGATGGTTGTATGTGCGTACCTGTTGAAAACCCACCGTGCCCTGTCAGCATGCGTTTTTATTAACACAAGTGTGTGCAGGTTAACTGGTTAACACGATGGAATACTTAAAATATAAAAAAGACAATGACGACAAAACAAAACTAAAATCGAAAATCGATCAAAAACATCTATATTTTATATTTATATTTACAGACATTTTTGGCAATACAATATAATAATAATAGTAAAATCGAAATAATGTTTTCTAAAAATTAAATCAAAATATGCTGAATCGTTGTTGATTTTATTTCCCATGAATACAGAACAATATGATAGTATTACGTTAGCTCTTCTATGTTAATGTATACATAATATATATATATATATTATACATTGTTTCGTTCAATCGTCGTTACATGTATAATATAATATATTAAGCATATAACATACGCACGTGTTACGAATGACATAATACTTTAGTGTAATAAACATATATAGTGACGACAAAAAATAAAACAACGTTTTGGTTATAGATAATAAATATTAAACTTACAACGTAATTGGTGCCCATAAATATTACCAGAAAAATCTACTACATAAAAAAAATGAATTATAGTAAACTAAAATTGTTTTTTTAACACTCTAATTTATACAAATATTAGACAGGCTTACCTTTTTTTTAAAAAAAATGTATAAAATCTTATAGAAACGTCACGACGCGAAATTTCATATAATTAAGCTCGGATGGGGGAGGGATTAGGATATATTTCGGATCATTAACTGTGTATATTATATATAATATTATTATTATAGTAACCTCAGTGGGCCTTACAGGTTTATTGCAATATGGATTACAAAAAAAAGTGGCCGACATTATACGATGATTGTTGATGCTTAGCTATAAATTATTTTATTAATAAAAGTATAATACATGTATAATATAGTATTTAATATTTATAAATATTTATAATTATAATAATATATAGGTATATGAGATATAAATAATATATCTGAGATGGGCTTAATTACAGTGACTAGAATAATAATGTGACTAAAGATAAAAATCATATAATATAAGATATATAATCTAAAAATTAAGAAAGAAAAACAAACAAAAAACAAGACGAGACGTATTTATCGTTTAAGTACTCACACAGAAATTGATAACATTAAGGCGCGTACGCATCCTACCTACATATTATTATCGACCTACTTAGTTAATTAAATTATCATATTTGAAACCAAGACTATTATTTTTATATTTTATTGAGCTTATATAATTACCCTTAAAATACTCGTTTTTATGTTATAATTTTTTTTTAAAATTTTTATTAAAAATGTTTTTTTTATAATTCAAAATAAAACGAAAAAATACACGATATTGGAAATGTTACAATTATTTTTTATATTTTTCATCAAATAAAAAATAAATGATTGCGTTATTAAAATGTAAAGAAAATGTAAGTTTAACCGAATCCAAAGCCGACAGGGCAGCGTGGCACGGCTGTGTGGGCGGCGGCGGCAGCGCCGAGTTGAGTGTGTAAAAAAAAATCGTTCACATTATTACACACTTCCCTTTTTCCGCCCAAGGGTTGTTTTTTTTGTCTGGAGCATGGATTAATGGATCTGTTTTTTCGTTTTCTTCAACGAACTCTCTCATTCTGCGAACAATTAAAATAACAAAACAAATTTAGTCTCAATATTTACAATATTAATTTTTTTCTAGGTAAGTACCTAGAAAAAAAAATGATTAAATTTATGTCACAAGCATTTTCATCGCACTCACCGGTTTCGTACGCATTTACTTATACAATAACACACATGTCATGTTTAATGAGTTTTGATAAATCTTTTACACAGATATATTTTTTAAGCATATTTTCTCAGTTTGACTATTGTTTTCACTGAAACTTTTTTGCCATCATTCACTACTTATACTTACACAAGTTGCATCAAGATTACTTTCTTTTATCATTTTAAATTTTAAATATATTTAGGTACTGCACACCTCACACCTGGATACCCGGTTTTATACGCAGTACAATAATTCAACAATTATTTTTATTTGATTTCGTAATCGTATGTGTAGGTATTGTACATCGAATCTAAAAACCATTATTTTAAAAATAAAACCTATAGGGCTACCTACAATGCAATTTGTTTTACAAATAATACATTTTCTGGTAATAACTAATATAAAATATCATAAAACAAAATTGTAAAATAGCAATGTAATGAAAACGTTATTCTACACGGATACTTATAAAAGTATGTCAAACTATTATTTTATTTAGAATTTTATTAAAAATTTGAGTACCATTATTTTTAAATATCAACAAACTGAACCTTAATTAGCTACTCAATGATTTTTGTATTCAGCTATCTGGGTGTGGTAAACACTAAACATAAACTGACCGAAGCATTGACAGAATAAATTATGATTTAATAGACCGTTAAAATGCTGTGTATACGCGAGTTTCATTCATAACATCAATGTGACAAAGCACATTTAGTAATATCGAATGAATAGGTATAATATCTATAAATATATGATTTTATATAATATGATTTAACTATTGAAAATTAAGAGTTCTGCTTTTGAAATCTGCTCTTTGTTAGTACTTATAGGTAAAGTAGAAAAAAGTATCAAAGAGACACACAGAGTAAGAGAAAAAAAATTTATATACTTTGAAATGTGCTTCAGTGATTCTAATATGGTAGGAATATAATTATTTACAAATTGAATGTCAACGGTAGAGATGTAGTTTTTTTTATTAAATTTGAGTAGAGTTATATAGGTACTTATACATTTGAGATTCTGAACAATTAGCATTTAGTTCAAATAATTAATTATAAGATATGGTGAAGTTGTACAGTGTGAAATATATCATGCATAAATTATATTATATCCAGAACTCCACGTCATTCGATAAGAAAATAGTTCAAAATGTTCAGTGTTTTGATGAAAAATGTTTGGTTTAGGTACATTTAAACTATAAATATTACATTTAAGATTGTATATTATCTTCACTTTCAATAATTTTGAATAGATTCAAAAATTAAGATTCAGGAGGAGATTTAATTCTGAATTTAAACCAATATTAAAACTTTCCGAAGCAAACATAGAATAATGAAAATAATTATAGGTTCGTATATTATTACAACAATTTCATATATTTTGTTCAACTGCCTCTCAGTGATAATTATTTAATTTATTCACTATGGCTGTAAAATTTAAAAATGTTTTTGTGGTTGTAATTTAAACAACACTATTCAGCTAAATATAGCACATAGAAAAATATTAAGGGTTAGAAATCATTGTGTTTATCCTATAATATACGAAAATTATCAGCCTTTTTTTAAATACATAATACGTATATTAGAATATAATAGTTATAACCTATAATATGAAAGTAATATTACACAAGGAGAAACTGATTAAACTGACAAATTTCGAGTTGAGCATATTAACGCATATACCAAACCGCTGGGTCTAATATTCTTGAAATTTTCCACAGAGGTTCTTCATAATATAGTCTACGACAATAATACAGTATACATATTTAATAACAAGTTATTCTTTCTAAATGTAAAACTCCTAAATATTGGAAAGTGGTGTGGATCTGAAACTTCTTATCTTATCGCAAAGGGTATTTTTAAAAATATACATAGATCTCTGTGGAGCTGGTATATTATAGTAAGTTACTTGAGCGTAGTTTTATAGATCCATCTCATATCCCTGGAAAATCTAGCGATGAAATAGGATTAAACCCGTAGATGTATCTGTTACCAGCTTCTTAAAACAATTTTATATGAAATCAATGTACAATGGCCAATGACATCCCTGAGTTAATAATCTACGTTGTTTACATTTTTTATTATTTTTCCTAAGCAGAGGTAAAAGTTGACCAATTTTCTCATGAAATTCATGTAAATCGAAATTTACAAAGCACTGAATCCAATCTACTACATAAGTAATACCCATCTTGATCGAATTGGTCATACAAGGTACACCAATATCGACTTGCCCAATGAATTGAGGTGCTTAGTGTACCGTACACTCAAACTAAAATACACTGGATGCTGTATAATATAATACAATTTTTATTTTTTCCTGGTCTAAGTAGGATAATACAGCTCGTATATTTATATTTGTACTTTTCAGGCACACAAAAAAAAATTTCAAAAATTGTTTTGTCAAATAATTATCATGGCAATCAATATTAGACTTCTTTTGTACATTTTAAGACGGATTGAAATAGACTTCTGATATTAGTTGATGAGTGTCTGTTACGAAAAAAAAAACCAGAGGAAAAATATACTAACACATTAAGAAACCAAAGAGACAAAAATTAGAGAATTGGCAAACAGATGAACCTGAATATTCACTATCGGTGATATGACTAGAAAATGTCAATTCTGTAATCCTTCGTGTTTCAAAATGAAAAGGGGAGATTTGCAAACATTTGCAGTTACAGGGACAAATCTTTGAGAAAGTTGGATTATTTGTTACATGTAAAGCTACTATATTTACATATGATTAATTATAAGTTTCATTTTCACGAAGTAAAAGTCATAGGGGAATTAAGATTGAGAACAAATTTTAAGAGAAATCAATGAATATTGTACTTGATGAGCCATTATAGGCAGTAATGTGTACTATTTTATTTAAAATGTTAGTACCTAAATGTTATCTAATCATTTTTTTATTTATTTGTAATATTACTATTCAGATTTTTATATCAGAGTTATAAATGATCAGTTAGCAAAATAAATATGGAACTTTATAATATACATTACATTACGTTACATTTATAACAATATATAGTAAACCAACCCTAGAGGATAGAACATTATATGGTATTAAATTATATTTATATGCCTCGATAAGTGGCGAACAATAATATAGTATTAGGTAATGATTATATTATATTATATTTATGTGTGTTATGCAATATATACTTAAATTATGTAGATAATCTATAAGTTATACAAATAATGCGTTTACATTATAGCGATTAAATCTTTTTGAAGGTTTAGCAAAAGATAAAAAACAAGACTACCACAACATTTCCATAATGACTTCCGGTACCGGTTTGTGTGAGCAAAGATATCTATCATCCACCATAATATTAAATGTATTCAATACGATGGTGATGGTTGAACGAAATGACGACAGTGATCATTTGTGCATATACTCGGATGTACCTATATATGTACGGAGCCGACCAAATCACCGAAATAATGATATTATATACATCGCTGGTGAGATCATGTATTTTTAATCATTATTATTGTAACAGTATCGCATCCTAGCATGTGTACAATGTCGTCGAAAATCACTGTAGTACAATAGACTTGACTCCAGACTTTTCATCATCGTTGAATTTTATCTTAACCTGTAGCACCCGTAAGATAATCGACCTACTTTACGTATATTATTGTTATAATTCCCCAGATGAAGTTAGTCAGAAATAAATTACACAACGCAATATCTGAGCTCTTGCACCTCCTTTATTTTTAACTTATGGTATCCACTCGCTCACGTTAGCACTTAGCAGTAATAACTTATAGTACTGCGTAAGTATATACTTACGCAGCAGGCATTATTATGTTATTATATAGACAGTAGACACCTATTATGGATCCGTGTAGTTGTACACATCACACTGTTATTGTTTATTTAGGTTACTAGGTATTTACTAGGTACACTTACTACTATATTTTCATGTATTTTTATAAGATAATAAGAGGAACGTTCCTATATTGTATATACCTACCTATAAGGTTTTATAAATAGGTTAGTGGTAGAAAAATGTACATTTTTATGAAAAAATTCGATCAATAAATATTATTGTAAATTCAGTATATATTAAGTACTATTGTGAATTCTAATTTAATGTATTATTTTATAAATTCTAAATCAGATTATAAACATTACATTATCTTTATATACATATTTTATCACAGAAATTATTGTTACTATTTTTTTTAAATTTAATATATATTATCATTATTGTATTATACTTTTAAATGCAGACTAAATAAATTCAATACTTAATCTTAATTAATAGTTAGTTCACAGATTACACAGATTAAGCAGTTTTAATTAAGTTAACAGTCTGTATTCGAAATACATTAACTAATACCTATACTATCTAGATTTTACTATGTACGCATATTGTACTTATTTAATATAGGTACTTATAACCTATATGGCTATATTAAATACATTGATTTGAAAATGTATTGATGGCATAGCATTTCTACACATACCTTATAATATTATCAACGTGTTATTTCAAATTGAATGATAATGCATGCCATTATACTAATATTATGGGTATGTATTATAGATTATTTCTTAATTATGAACATAGCCTATAATAGTGTAATGTATAAAGAATCAAAATATGCATGGATCATACTAGTGAAATTTGATTAAAAAAAAGCTTATTATAGTTACTAGATACTTTAAAATGTTTTTTATTCTTATGCAGTAATTTATTAATTTATTATTAATAGAACGGAGCTGTGAAAATAAATAGTTTTAAACTAAAAACTCTTCATATCTCCTTTAATACAATTTGCATAGTTTAATAACTGTAACTTTAAAACTAAATTGATTGAATTAATTATTTTTCTCTACCCATAATGAATGCATTTATAATTTTTTAAATGGTCTGCCAAATAGAGTGAACTGTAGTGTTATTTTAGTCAAAGCAATATTGTAGTACCTACCAGTGCTACACTACTACCACGATTATATGAACTGAGAATATTATATTAATATTTTGCTTTTAAAGAGAATATGGTAAGTATATTTCAAGTGACATTTCAAAAAAAAAAGGTCAAATAATATCGCGTGAATCAACAGTTTATAAAATGTATTTTACTTGGGCAGTGTCACACTGCACTTACTCTTGCACATTGTATCACATGATAAATTATAATATATATATATATATAATATGTTATAGTCTCCAATAGATATATAATATCACTTTTATAGTACATAGTTTTACCACAATATACAACTAAAAGACTCTGAATCACTTAATAGTTTTATTATTAAATTTAAAACTACATATGAAAATATTTTTTTTTATTTTTGTTAAATATTTTATATTAATAATAACATGTGTTTCTCATATGAGGGTGAAGGTTTGGCTAGAGTAGTGGAGTATCACTCTATTAATAACCTACTAGTCTTGTGGTATCTTAAGCCATAAATTCTACAATATTTCACATGTTGCGCTGTTAGTCTGTTACCTACAATATTAACTATTAAGCGAGAAATTGTATGCTGTTTAAGTAAAGACAATAAAAATATATAGAAATAAATAATATTAGGCAACCTTGTATAATAAAATGAACAACAGATCAAGTATAATATATTTTGTTTTTAAACTGTATTAATACTTTTCTTTAAAATGAACTATTGTATCTACCTCGCATTGTAACTATTACATATTGTATAATATTATAATATGAAAGTAATATTAACTATTTTTAAGAATATAGGTACATTATTACTAAGTACCCATCATTTTTCTGATTAAACTAGAATAAATACATGTATGAGAATTTGCTGTATATTGCAATTTGTATTTCATGCAGTTTTTGATTATACAAACATGGAACTATACAATTTTATTTTAAGCTTCTATACAACATTGTTATCAATGAATTATACGATAAAAAAATATTATTTATTTAATTCAAGTTGTGTTACAAATGTAGGTATTTATTTTTCTAAGTAGGAAAATAAAAGTAAAATAGCTGAATAGGATACAATGCTGTTGGTAACATTAGTCTGTACACCATAATATATTTATAAAATGGAGCACTGTACGTCCGTATTACCTATAATAAGTTTAGATGACTACTTGTTGAAATAAATAATAAATATCCATTCGCATAAGAACATTTTTCTAAACCGATCGCTTTTGTCTATGTATAAAAAATAGATATTTTATCTAAATCGGGGTACCTATATAATATTTTGATAAACGTAATTATACCTATCGATTTACTCATTGTAAATCAAATTATTTAAATTATTTAAATTAAATAGTTAAATTAATATATAATGTTAAAAACACACTCGAGTAGAAGTACACTAAATACTTATGCTGTTTTCTATACGATATAGGTTTTCTAAAAAAATATTAGGTACCAAACGAATATTCCAATTACTGAGGCTAGGATTATTATTATTTTTTATGTATTTATGGAAGTGTGCCAGTTAATAATGTTGTTTTTATAATAGAAAATATTATTGAACGAACAAATTAGACATTAATACAGTTGTTAGTAGTTGTTGTAATTAGTTATTATAAATTTAGTGTTTTTCATGGTGCTGGATGGTGAATGGTAATAGAGTATTGGGAACTATAAATAATAAAAAAAATTATTTTCTGTTTATGTGTAACAGAAATGTATTAATATACTATAATATAATGAAGGATACTATCAGTGGCGTACCCACGATTTTTCATTGGGGGGGGGGAGGAGAGATAAACTAAGTAAGTAAGAAATTGATATCCATTACCTTATACCAAGTTGTTATTACTATATCCCATAACCGTAATAACCTCTACAAATAATTAATGATACGGAAAATGTTTTTCCAAAACAGTTTTCAGAAATATGGTGAAGAATGAATGTATGTTGTGTGCAATAATATGGTTTGTACTTTGCCTTTTACATTAATTACATACGATGTATACCATAACACGGCCAATGGGAGGAGCTGAAGCCCCTTTAGCCCCCCCTAGGTACACCACTGGATACAATTATGGGAAAAGAAGTATTAATATATCTTTTATAATGTCTTATTAGCCAACGTATTTTTAATAAAATATTATTATATTAGAATTTTTAATATATCTTATTAAATACTAATAAATATATTTTGAATAATATGTAAGATAGGTATGTATGAATATTGTTAACAAATAGGAATTCAAATAAATATTCATAGGAAGAACATTTTCAAAAACTAAAATAAATATTAGAACAAAAAAAAAATTGTAATACCTCAAAGAGATTACAAATTATGCAATCTATTAATATTAATAAAAATTAACACAATTTATTCAAAAAATAAACGGTTTTTTTTAAACTAATTAATAGATGCGCTTAAAACAGAGTAAAAATTAAAGTATATTAAGCTAAACCAAGTAATAATTTGATTAACTTCTTCTTTTACTTCTTCTACGGAACAACTTATCCAATTGACACTTAATTTTGCACACATATTCCATTAGACTCGGGGAGTGTTTACAGCTTAATTTGTCCAACCTATATAGAGTGACCCACACAAGAATTCGTTTTGAACCACGGAAATAAAATTTTTTTGTTTTTATATTGTGTTGCCATTGGTTATAGAAATAAAAAGATATTTTCTATAAGATCTGTATTATGCATAAAAATGAATTTAGGTTCGTAGGTAATATAATCAAAAACTACTCGCATCCAGTTTTGAAGAAAATTTCAATTCTTTGGAAGCTAGAGATATCATAAAAATGTAATAAGTAGTTTTAACTACGTTTGAAAATAATCCAAGTGACATATTCAATCTGCCACCTCTCTCTGTCAAATTTGTTTATAAAATTAGGTACACCGACGGCGATTTGCCTGTGAACTGAGGTACACTAAAACCAAGGTACACTTATACAACAACACTCTATTTTATTTTTGTTCATTGTTTTCCTGTCGAAGTCTTTTCATACATATTGTATTCATATAATATTTATGGACGAAGATCATAAAAAATATATTGTACTTACTAAAAATAGTAAAAATTCAAAACATTTTAAAAATAACTTTTGATTGAATAGATTTAGATTATACTTTATTCTTCAACAAACTACGTATTAACTAGCTTGCTTATTTTGTTAGAATTGAATAAGGACTACAGAGTACATGTACTATAGTAACTAGTAAGTATCTTATATAACAATTACATTACAATCAAATCATAACAAGTCATTTTTGCTGTAGAATAATACTATAATATAAGTTGTAGGTATGTGTTGTTAGTTTGGAATATTTTAAGAAATATAACAATAGTAAAATACTTTGAAACAAACTGTCTAATCCACTTAAATCTCAATAGGTATTTAAATTCATATAGATATCATATTATTTATATAGTAGTGTTGACTTATGTTACATACCTACTTAGATGATGAACAACAGTTTATATATAAGTATTCTGTACATACATTTTTTAAAATATTTTTTTGTTAGGTTTATTAAATTTTTTTATTGAACGTAAAAAAAATGGTTCCTAGGCCAATAGTTATTAATATACATTTGTTTTATATTTGGCTTACATTTATTTTAGGCTTAAATTAGGTTGTATAAATTAATTTCCTTTAAGAAGGTTAGGTTTTTTTTTATATATAATTTAGATTATATTTATTGGGTTTGTATTTTTTAGTTCATAATATGTCTACGAATAAAAACCATAATTTATTTTGATGCAATTTTAAACAGCATTTTTATACGGTTTTATTGTATGTTTGTTGTTTATTCAAAATTAAGTATATCTGAAAATTAAAAAGTACTTTAGTTAATAAACGAATGGGAAACAGTTTGTACAGTTATGAAGGATCTATTTTTGGTCAAATAAGACTTTTCCAAATATCCTTATTTTTTTTATTTAAACTTTGTGGGTACAATTAGTTTCAACAATTACAATTAAAATAACGATTTTGAATTACAAAATGCAAATATAGTAAATGCAGTTACAGATACAATAGAAAAGTACAATAAATATCCTTATTAAATGTCGTATTTAGGAAATTTGCAAGTCGGAGAGAGGTTGATCAAACTGATTAATATGCAAAAAAGGTTAAAAATTATAATTTTATAATAATATGTAATATTTAGATTATGCTATAAGTAGCTAGGTAGTATAAGCTTTGTATAAGTGGTTGGAGGAAGGGGTGACTGAATCATACCACCTGACGTCCTCACCCTAAGTACACGACATCAGTGCATAATATTAGAATATTTAAACATAAACATTATATTATCATCTGCCACAAATATTATTGTGATCTGCATATAATAGTGTATATTTGCACAGTGAATACAAATCGTATCTACTTATATATCATAATTATAAAAAACTTATAATTATGATCGTAGATATGGGAATGCGCACTAAATACATGCTTGAAGAGTGCAGTTGTTGTCGACGGCGGTCTTTGTAAACTATCGTGCAGGCTGCAGAAAATTATATCGTAATCGTTTCATAATAACAACGTGTAAGTACGTGAGGTGTGTGTGCAAAACAACTATCTTGAAAAATAGAAATTATACGAAATATCGAGGTGCTTCCTACCGCGTATTATACTGAAATGTATTCGTAAACTATGTCGCCGTCGTGAGTTTCGACCGCAGCGTGGCGATCGCGAAAAACGGCTGAGGCCGAATAAAAAAAAATGCGACCGCCGCCGTCGACGGGGCGCTCGAAAAGTGTGCCTCACCGCCGCCGTCATATCTATATACCTATATATTACGCGGCGTCGACCGTCTCGAATGGACGCGGAAAAATCGTCGCGGCCCGGAGGAGAGGCGTCGTCGGCAGTAACGACATGACAACATGTTATCAATTTATTAAAATTTAATTGTGATATTGACATAGTATAGACAATGCACATACGCATGTATATACCTATATTACGATAGCGCGAGCACCTACATGAAGCGTGAGAGAAGGTTTTTTTAGAAGCGCGCGTGGCGACGATGAAGTAGGTACCATGTATAGTTGTTGCACGAAATCGCTTCACGATTGATCGCTCTAACCATCGACTACAAAGACGACCGATAACGATACGATTTATTATAA
>PVMI01014090.1:0-13883 GCA_008528875.1 Aulacorthum solani
TATTTAATTCTCTTCTATATTACCTATAAGTGTTATACTGCACTTTAGTAAACTGTACAAAAAAGGTTTTTCTAAAATATATATTAAATTACAATTTTTTTTTCTTTTACCTAATTTTATTTATGATTTTTAGAAATCAAGTTTCATAATTCATGGTTTTGATGTAAACATAATATAAAATTTACGGAATCCCAAATTTTTTTTCCCGTGGTATATTAGTATCGTTATTATTATTTAAATACAAGTTATTATAGTTCCGATTTTCATTGGTTCGAAAAAGACAATACTGAACAGAGGTCAGGTAACGCTTACGACCACATAATCGAAATCGATTTTTATTACATTTTATAATATTAATTTATTCAACTCAATAACCAAATAAAATGGGTAATTTTTTTTTTTGACTTCATAATAACGGTATATACAGCTCGGTATATAATCGTACCATACACCACTAGGTTGCGCTAAACAAAAGTTCGTTAAAAGATATTCTGAAATTGCTGGACATGGTTCTTATTTTTTTCTGGAATCGTGCACGGGAATATAAGATATGATTTACCAATTTCCAGATCCATAAACGGAACCCAAGTTTGTGTGATTTTTTTTTTTTTTGTTTATTTCAGAATCCTACTTTACCAGTGTTGTGAGATATTATAGATGGCTTAGTTAAAAAATACTATGCAAAATACATTTATTTCAAAATGAAAACTATCATTGTATAAAATATTTAAATGAAACTCGTTTGAAGTTGTATTTACTATTATTGTTTTGTATAATTTGTGGAATTTACACCAATGAGCAATGAATTGCATTCAAGTATTTAGTAAAATATGTGGTGCATCGTAAATGGTTGTATTTCATTTTGGAAAACAGCAATTTTAGTACAACGATACATTTTTTTTATAAATGGAGTATTATCGATTTTTGCTTATAATTGAATTTTCTAATCTGATGTAAACTATTTGTAACGCATTACAAAAATATGATATTAAAAAAAAAAATTGCATTTGTAAAGGACAAGGGTTAGTAAATTGTCAAGGGGGACAGCTATTGTTTTGTGATGATTGAATGTATTTTATTTTATTGTATAATCTCGGTGCTTGAACGTTATTTGTTTCCTAAATAAAAGCACAATATACAATTAAAACAATTTTTATATTTTACCGAATTATAAATATGTACTAAAAAGCCCAACAGAATACAAAGACCGATTCGTTCCGCTTCACAAACCCCGACCCGTGATTATGGTGTAATATTATTATGCATTTTAATGAAAAAATTACTATTCTAAGTGAGACAAGGTTTATCATAGAATGTATAGAAATAGGAGTATAGGACTACTTATAAATAATAATAGGTACTGACAATAAGAATTAATTATTTAAAGAGTTATAATAATTGGTTATAGTTATAATGATAAATAATAATACATAGGTATAACCTATTTGTTCCAGTATGCTACTATGTAACAAACTTTTACTGAAATGTCAAGACTATAACCAAAGCTTCAAATTAAATTAAAAACTGTAGACAATTAATTTAAATATTAAATAATAATGTTTATTATTATAATATACACTCTCCAAAATCTAACATTCTAACTTTCACTCAAAATAAATATGATCAGCGGGAATTGAGGTTTCTCATTAAAAATAAATGCTCTAAAATAATTTTACAACCCAAAATAGTGATAAAATATTATAGCAGGTATCAAGTATCCATAACTCTTAATCTAAAATTGTAAAATAAAATAAACCTGCAGTGAACCTATACATCAGAGTATTAGACTATAAATGGTATAGCGAACTGCCAAAACACAATGAGTATTTTATATTTCATTTTTTTCCTTTATTACCAATTGATATTTGGTACTATGAAGCAAGATAATATATCATTACTACACTTAATAATAATATTAATTAACATGCCTGTACTTATTTTTAGCACTATTATTAATCTTTAATACGCTTACTCATATTTTATTGTTCTACAAATTCCTTTTAACATTTCATCCCAAGGAAGAGCTTAAAAAACACTTAGACTACTTAGAACTCAAAATATTAAATTATTTTATACATTGTTGTAAATCAAAACTTTGTACTTAATTCTTACTTCTTAGCACACTGGGTTTTAAATCTTACCGGATCTGGTAAGTGGTGGGTATTATCCTAAGATTATTATTCTATTTTTGATAAAGAAACAATTTCAACCCATGATTTAAATCTAGTATTTCCAAATACAATAAATTCAAAAAAAAACTTTATAACCCTAAAAATCCTTGTAAATCCATAATCTAAACTCTTAAAAACATGATGAAATATAATTTCATTATAAAATAAATACCTAATACCTGCATCTAAAAGAATAATATAACAGTAATTAAGAATGAAATTAATTATGTTTTACATATAATTATACGTTTGTATGATAGATAGATGATGTATTTTTAATTAATAAATAATGAGTTAGTACCTAATTATAATTATAACAACTATAGTTTTAATTATTGAATAAAAAGTTAAGTCAATATTAAATATGAGTTAATAAAAGCATAATTTAATGTTTTTAAGACAATAATATAGTTTATGCTGAAATTAAATGGTAATGTGTACTCACTTCCTAGGTTCTAAATGATTCGGCCTAACAAATTTAGTGTATTTTTTTTATAAGAAGTTAATTTAATTTTAACTGGTAATAATACAATATTAATAAAAAAAGCAAAATTACTATATCTTATTGTATACAATTTTTTTTAAAAATTAAATTCACTATATTAAAGTAAGTTCAACAAAAATTGTTTTAGAATATTCTATAAAAAATTAGTATTTATAAATAAGTAAAATAAATAGTTATAATCTTTTAACTTATTTGAATTCCGTATAATTATTATTTCAAAATTTTAGAAACTTACAGGACAAAATCTAAATTAGAAGCAAGGACTTTAACCAAACTAAAAAGAATCGGTCATGGAACCCAAAAATCCTTAAAATATTGGGAATAGGAATTCATATTTTTAAATAGACGAAAACTTGGTTTAGCAATGATTATTTTGTGTATAACTCCGTCCTCTGTGCTCAACTTATTGGATGTAATAAGTGTTTAAGTACTTTGATAAACTATTATTACTTTTGTTTGGAATTGTAAGATCCAGAATCGGAACCAGAACCCTTAAATTAAATTTTCCAAAAACCTGAGCTGGAACCAGAATATCGTGATAAAATTATTAAGTACCGGAACCGTAAAAACCTGAACACACCGACAAGTAACCAGTACCTATAAATTTATAGTTCTACAGTACACTATAGTACTATAGTACTATACTAATATTTAATATTGCGCAAAGATAATTAAAAATTTTGCAATATTGTATACTTACTTTTTAAATCAAAAGCGGTATATCACATAACTAACTGGCTTAACTTTTGTTTAAAAACTGTACAATTATTTAATAATAATTAATTTCTTTTAGAATTATTTTTATTTTTCAAACCATCTACTTTATAAAATGCATTATATATTGACATAGGTAACGGTAACTGTTGTCAATTAATATTTACATCGATATGAAACTCAGTTCAAAAACTTTTACATACTATTGTTTGATATTTTTACTTTTGTTTAAGTATGTTGCTATAGTTTAACGAAACTATAGATTTTAATTAATATTATGAATAGCTTAAAAAAGGGAGAGCTTGGAGAGGGCTGAACATTTCTAGAAGCCTCTTATGGACAGAAACACAAATATTCCTAAGTATTTATGTACGTTCGGTTTAAGAAAAAATTCCTTAGGCTTGAGGCTTAATTATATTATTAAAAAAACTATCAGAATCAAGTTTTTGTAAAAATGATTGTGTCGATATCATGGTTAATATAGCCATATAGGTACCTAATTTATCTAGTAGATGCCTAACATTATATCTACTTAGTTATCAGTGATTGATACACATACACAACGAATTCCAATATCGATGGTCGACCAAATCCTAACTTTTTTTCGTCCGCGTACATTTTTGCTTTTTGCCTTTAACATATCTATCCTGATAATCATTTTATCTGTTTGGACACCGTCTCCAAGTTATCGAAGTGTTATTAAAGAAGACTAAAGGGGATCGGAAAACCGAAGCCAGGATTGATGAAGTGGATGTGAGACTGACGTCTGCCATCTCGGCCAAGCCAAATCTGATGACAGATTTCAACGGTAAATGGAACTATAACGGAATTACTGCTTGTTTGATCTCCGAAGCAGGCGCCCGTTGAGAGTTAAAATCTAAACCTGATGACGGATTTAAACGGTAAATAGAACTTATACAACGGAACTACCACGTGTTGAATCGACTAAGTGGGCACGAAGCCGGTGACCGGGCGGTTACTTCGATGTTCGATCATTCCTTAAACAGTAAAAAAGTTTAGTGGAAAATAACATATATTTTTTATGAGCGTTGGAATTAAAAATGTTTACGATATTTCCATGTTGGATATTTAAAGGTAAATTAACAAATTTTCATCTATCAATTTTTGATATTTTGTCGTAATTCAAAAACGAATAACTGTGGACCCTCAAAATTTTCACCAAATGTTAAAATTATAATTTTCCATATATAATACAATTTTCATACTATAATGTTTTTTTTAGCTATTTATAGCCATGAGAAATCCTTGAAATGTTGTAAATGATTTTTCAGGTAGACATTTATAAAAGTTTTTCTTTTCATACCTGACATTAAACATTTTAATAGAAAATTCCACACAAGTTTTTCTACATTCCACAAAAAAAAGCTTACAGAGATGCAACATTTTTTTATGAGCGTTTAAATTTAAAATGTTTACGATATTGAATTTTCACCGATATTTTAATGAATTCCAATTAATCAGTTTTTGATCTTTTGTTATAATATCAGTAGATACTTAAAATTTAATTTTATATATTTGTATTAACATTGTCCATACATGGTACAATTTTCAAAATATTTTGATTATTTTTAAATTATTCATAGCCATGAGAAATTATAATTATTATTTTTTTTAATTATTAAATTTGATTATTTATACAAGTATGCTAGGATGACACAAAGTTTTCACTCAGAATCATTTTTTGTATACAATGATTTATCATTGAATTCAAATATAACACACTGTGTTTGATAACTACTATCTGTCCATCAGAGAGGTATCCGCTGGTCCAAAATAATGTTTGAACTGGGGAAACATGATATTAATGCATTCAGTGGGTTAGTCAGCGCTATTTCCCGTCTTCAGTTCCATTTGTAATAACTCAAATTATCATATGGATGTATATACAATTTTATTTAAATAACTTGTATAAAAATCACGCAAAGGCTTAACATCATCAAATAAACAATTGCATAATATTTAGAATGTGACAATCGAGTAAAAGTGAAGTTAAAATGTCTGTAATTGATTTATGTTATATATATTTCTGAATGTTCATATCGAAGTCTATGTAAGTAAGTGTGTAAATGTTTTTTACGTAGGTATTTTTACAAAATGTATACAATTATCAATATTATTATATGAAATTGCTGAAGGATGGAGCCATGGAGGTCGTTAAAAGTATTAAGGTGTACACTGGCACACAGTTGAATGTTTAAATATTATCAATCGACGATTATTGACAGCTGAATACGAAAAAACGTACATAAGGGCGACTGACTGTCGACTTCAGCGAATTTTACTTGCACTACCTTGGAACCAACGACCCTACCCATCGATTCGAGTTGGAAAACTATGATCGTCGAACAAAAAAAAGTTTGTGTAACCGGCAATGCGCACGAGCTTATTGGCTATGCTGGACAGGCTAGTGCATATCACAACCATAAGTATAATAATATTTATATGTATACATGCATTATGTATCGCTGTCTCGCTGACGATCAATAACTCGTTTGTGCAGTTAGGCCTACTGATGTGCAGAGTTCAAAATAATTTAACGACAAGCATCATGATAATAGATTCCTTCAGCTTACAAGAAGCTGGGCCTTTTCTATACACCATTGGTTTGGGAGATTTCCGTTTACCAGGTCTATAATTATTGGTATTACCACAACGGCGGGACGACTGTCGGTTGTATTATATTACATATTTACATGTATTTGTATACAATAGGTATTCAGTATTTATTTTAGAAATTTTAACTATTCGTTGTATAAACTTGTTAATCAATTAATCACTTTAATATTTAATATGCCCAACTGAAGCGCATTTTGAGAGTTTTAAAGCTTTCATAAAAATTGATATTATGTGTTTCTTAGCTCTCTTGCATTATCATCCTTATTGCGTACATTATGTTAACTTGAAGCTGTTCAAAAAAAAATTTAGCCTGGATGAACGAACATTTTGCTTGACATTTTTTTCAGGGAAGCTTCTGCCACTTTTGGGTATCATGACATAAATGCCAAATACCAGCGGCCTATACAATATAATGTTGTATAATATGTAGTAAAATTCTATGCAGTGGTATTGGATAACAGTGAAACGGTCATCGTATCAGGAATAAGTTGACGACAACTCTGTTTTTCACCCCCACCAGCATCATCAGCGAATGACTCAAAACGGATTATTAAAAACAAAAAACACAAATCAGTTAATTTAGATGTTTTGGGTGGTTAAAAATTATATTACACAATACCACAAGTACAACAGCTTAATAGTACGTAGCTTTTGGCTGGTATAGCCATCGTATATTGTTCACAAATAATTCAATATAATATTATAAATTATAATAATGCATGTTCTATTATAGTATGATTACATATTTACATTACAAGTACATATATTTTTATAATTATATATTATGTTAACTGTTCAGGACAATAATCTAGGCAATCGTATTCACTATACAGACTGAAAGTGATTATACATTGTACATTGCCCGGTATTATTGGACAACTCTTAAAAATACCATTTTTGCGGGACAAGGTAATATGTCTCCCGGTCAAAGTATAATAACAATAAAATACATTGCCCTTATAGTAAATTGGGCATTGTATTCGATTTAATAAACAGACTTAGAGATAGTATGAGTATTTTCAATGTTCAGTTGTCAATTTAGTACGTATTGAATACCGTTGCTTACGTATTATTATGAAATAAATAATAATAATACTTTACGATTCTTTATTTTTTCGTTTGTTTTCCAATCCATATCTACATCACATTCTCGATATTACCGACTCATCAAGATTACTTAAGTAATCATAAATTGAATCGGAAAATCGATTTCAGCATTGACAATTTCAAGCGTTCAAGATAATATACTAATACTTTTAATTTAAGAATTTCAGATATTGTACAATATTAAATTATCACAATACCTAATTATACGTAACATGTGAAACGTTGGTAACATTATTTTGTGCAGTGCATGTTCGTGTATATGATATAGAATTATGCAAAAGTTTGTGCAATGTATAATTAAATTAAAATAAAAGAGCATTATTTAAAAAATTAAAAACTAAAATTTGCACATAAAAAAAAGTTTGTATTTAATTAAAACTAAGTATTATAAATAAATATTAAATAAAGAGCAAAAAGCAATTATAGTTGGATTGGACTTGATCTAGACTGAGAAATTCTATACAGGGCAATATATAATGTTTCCTAAAATGTCCATCTAAATCAGGCAATATTATAGTAACCGATAACAATCAATTTTAAAAAATTATACATTTTACAAACAATTTTTAAAAATCATTACATTTATGATCATAATATAAGTAAAATTATTATTATTATTATTGTAATTTGCTTAATTGTATTCTTTTATAATTTGATGTTATTTTAAAGTTGATGGACGGAACCTCACTATCTCTTACAAAAGATATTACATATACGTGTGCGTGTGTATACAATGTATAGCAGAACATGTCAAACTCAAAGTATAAACTGGTCCAAATATATTGAATTTATATTACTATGTGAGTCAGTAATTTGTACGCATACAAATTTATCAAAAAAAAAAANNAAAAAAAAAAAAAAATGAATGCAACTTATTAATTGTAATCATACTTAAAATACTACACAATATTTATTAGATTACAGTTTATCAGAAGATAAGAGATAAACGTAACATAATGTTCACCTCTCTCTAACATTTAGTTATGACACAAAATGAAAATTGCAAATTTTTTTTAAATATTTTTTTTTCATTTGTTTATTTTTACAATTAATTAAACATTAGTATTGGTAGCTTCTTGGCCATCAAAACATGAGCCTATGGCCATGGGTCTGTAGCCGTGTTTTTTGTCGTGGAAGTTGTGTGGATTAATTCTAATCTAATAAGTAATAATCCACAAATTATTGTTATTAGATACTTCATAACATTTTGTTATATTGCTCAAAGAGTTAAAGGGAGACTAAAGGTAGAAATTCTATTTTATACGTAACACTTAAAATTCACATTTATTTATGTAAAACGATGCATAAATCAGTGAAAATAAAAATAAAATTTATTATACAACTATGATTAACATATTTTATTTAATATTTTATTATTCATATAGTCTTCATCATTGGTATAATAATTACTGATATACTATGTTCATAGTGATAGCTGAATAATAATTAAAATAATATTACATATTATTGTATATTATTTAGTATCGATGGGAAATGGACAACGGGGTTATTAAAATATAATATCTAAATATAGATGAATACATTTTAGATAATTCGTTATCATTATTTTTAATTTGCTTTATGTTGATTCATGAATTGTTTTTTTCCACCCTTATAACCGTTTTAACATTTTTATCCCTTTAGAAAGGTTCAACAAATATTATGTTTAGTTTCTAATAATAAACAATTGTTATAAAAGGAATTTTAAAAATAATTTGTACCATATAGATAGTTTTATACATTATAACAACAAAATAAGTGCATACCTAGTTTATATGGTTTGATTAAATATTATAGGTAAAACAAAATAATTACCTATAAATATTATGCAAATGCTTGGCACCCGTTTTCCCTGAGCTACAATATTATATGTTATATAGTGGCCGTCGTTGATTCAGTCTGAAAATCGAAAATACGTCCTTTGACCAGTTATATTATTAGTATTATTGATTTGTAATATTTGTTAATTTTTAATCAACAATAGTTATGAAAAACACGAAGCTCCCTCTATAATAAGTTTTAAGTCTATAGGTTACGGCAACCTTATACAATTATAATACACTAATACTGAACGTAAACAGTACGGCCGTAAAACATAATATCGTCATCTGCATGGAGTTTATAAAGAAAAGTCGAATGAAAAGTTTAACGGCACTAAACGGTTTGTAAAATATTATTTTAATATCTCTCGGGAAAAGTGGGTGAGGCACAAAATTCACATAGCCGTCGTCGAAGTGCGCAGTTTGCAGTGACTAATTTGTTTGACTGACGTGCATATCCGGTGCGCAATTATTTGGGTGCACATAATTAATAGTTTATACTGTAGTAAAAAGTTGTATCACTTGTATGTGGCAATTTGTATTACACATTCCATTAAATGGTAGCATCAAAACACGATCAGTGTTATTCCCTTTATATAATATAAAATGAGTTTTTCAATATGACTCGACACTCAGAATTTTGATATATCATCATATGCTTTCAAAATACTCTTCTAGATAAAATATTAGATGTGTACCGTGCTTTTCAACCCTATTATATCGACAGGCTCTGTGTAAATAATTATGATTTAATTTAATTGGATTGACAGTTATTATTTTTTCGTTTGTAATTCTTACAGATATTTTAATTTAAAATTCCCCAAAATTGATTATTATTCACTATATTATCAGTTTATCACACGTACGCCAATTCAACTTTAATTTATGTATTTTGTGAAAAATTATAAAAGAACACTGGTGAGAAAGTTTCAAATAACTTTAATTGTCGAATATTTTCAATAATTATTAGTTTTTCAACATTTTTGGGAAAACGACTGTAAAATGGCAAAAATAACTCTGTAAAAGTATTATTTGTGTCTAACTTTTGAACCTAACCTAACCAACAATTTATTTTGAAACTTTTGGGGTAATCATGCCAAATAAATATTTGTTTAAAGGCACAATATAAAAAACAACCTATATTGTAAAATGCATATTGCAGGTTATTACTCCTCTAAAATCAAATATAATGAGTCAATGCGGAAAAATGACTCAATTATTGTTTTTGAACTATTTTATAATAACAATAATAATAAATTATGTTAAAATGTTTGTATTCTAGAAAATAAACTATATTTTTTACTCGATACAATTTTAATCATTATTAATTATTATCTTATTTGTATTCGTATGCGCTTAATAATATATAATGCTGCTTAATTGAGCGAGAAGAAAGCGATAAGCTTTGCTGGACATAAAAGTTGGCACCGATTTTAATGTCCGCTGTAAAGTAATTTATAAACGAACGTATGAAATGGTTAACAGGGAACGACTCTACATAACATAAAGGTTTGTGATTAATGTATATATGCATTAATTTTGTTATTATCGCTTTATATGACCTTTCCTGGAATGTAACACTTTTTTCTAGTGTTTACTTTTACCAGTTATTCATCCGAAATAGTGTTTAATGCGTGTTGGGTTAAAAGTTAAAACCATACAATATTATTCATGGAAAGCTTAAAATAAAACCAAAGTGCAATTGTTGATAGAATAAAAAAACACTATACAGGAATGCACAATTCAATGCTGCAGCGTTAACAATAAAATTGACTTTTTTAAACTGCCAAACTATTTATTGCTGTGAGTGTAAAATAAAAAACCAGAAGAAGTAAAATGTTATACTTAATATATTTAATTTTTGTACATTAAAAAATAATTTTTTTTACATTTTGTATCTTTTCCACGATGACCGTGTGAAATGTATAATATAACTATACACTATACACATAACCGCAGGGCGCAGGCACATTATTCAATTTTTACTACTTGTACAATATATTTATAACATAATTTATGATTTATATTTTCCATTGTCATTATTTTTAAATCCAATTTTAAATGACGGCTTCATTTCTGAATTTTAAGAAAAACGATACCTAATTGATATTTTAACACAAAAATAGTGCTAAAGTCTTTATACTTTTACTTAAAACTTGTTTTGCAATAACGATTATGGTACTATAATTATTCTTGCAATGGCCTGTAATAGTTAATTAATAGGCATACTGCTGAACGTACACGGAGTGAAATCTTTTATACTTATTACCTATAACTGCACAGTATAATCTTCTCGGTAAATATTAATTTGCTTTTGAAAATATTTTTGTATTTTTTTTTTTACATACGCTCATAATGCGATGACACACGATCGCGTCATATACAAATTGGCACATTATAATACGTCTATACAGAGAGCAGCCTCTTTTTCTTCTTCGTTTCGTGCTTTGTCTATATTATTATTATTATTATTATCAGTATTATTATTATTGTAGTTCGTAAACGAGCGGCCCATAAAGACGTGTAAAAAATAACAAAAAATAATATAATCAAACGCTGCAAGCCTTATTTTGGACGATCATCGTGGACGTCAAATCGCGAGTTGGCGGTTTCTCGCAAAATATTATATATTATATTTTTTATCGTATACGCCTTACGTGCTGAGACCAGTGTAATCCGCTTGAGTCCCTTCAATATCGTGTGCAAACTGTTGGAGTAATTTATATAATATTCACAGGGTGATTCGACAAACTGCACCCTCCTGAGTGGCCACATCATGTTATCCTTGTATTATTTGCGTTTAAAAAAAATATTATGATTCTAGGAACACTATTAATATTATATAGTAGGTATCTACCTATAAGTAAATACTATATAGGTAATATACATATACTTAGATTTTTTATAGTATTTTAAAGAGCATTATGTGGTGATACAAACTTATTTCGTTCAAATGTTAACCGATTTTTTTTTTACAGTCAACTATATGAATTCAAGAAATAAGAATATAATTTTGATTTTTAGTATATTGTCTAATGTTCATGAGGAATATAATATTAATATTGTTTAAGTATTTTGATTAAAATATCCAAAAACAGAACTTGAATAAATGCACGAATAAGAATAAAACAGTAATTATTACCATGCTTGTTAAATCATTCTGTATACTATTAGGCATATTTAGAGAGTTAATTTTATCAAAGATAACACGAACGCTCGATTGACGTTAACCAGATCCAACCTAACTGGTAAAGCTGAAGTTTTGAACGAGATCCGGTCTAGTTTCTATATATAGCATCTTCACTCTTCAGTATTACCACCAAGTTAGGTTAAAGTTGGGACATGGATTAAGAGATTTCCAGTGCACAGTCCTGCCATAAAACAATCACCCTGTATATACTCACATAATACTCAACATAAGGGACAAATATATATGCATGTCTATATAATATCGTCGCTCTCCCTCTCCCTTGTGTAGGCGGCGGTGGTTCGGTACACAATGAACAATTTAGCCAGATTGCGAGTTGTCGTAACATCCCTTCAAAGCTAAGCCCTCTCGTCGCTAGCTCACTGTGTTTGGACTCTTTGGCAACGTCGCGCCACCACCTCAGCCAGTCGCCACTGGTGGCAGCCACGGCGGCGACGACTACGTCGACGACGACGACGACGGGCGGATACGCGGCCCGGTCGATATCTGCCGTTGCTCGATATCATAATATTCTCCTCGCCCTCCACGCACCGGAGACGAGCTTACCCAGCGATGAAAGATTTGCTAATTATATTTATAAATATTAATATAATATAATGCGTATCAACCACATTATCATTTCTTTTTTTATCACACCCTTCCGAAGCCGCACGTCGTGAACCCTCACACCGCCGCCACCAACCCTATCACGCACTAACACACATCACCAAAAAAAAAACCCTAATTTTTCCCACGACGACAAGTGGTTCCATTGTCACGTATTCGCAAGTGCATATATTATAGTATATATTAAAAATGATTGTCCATTCATTAATATTTTTTTAATACCTAGTGGTATTTATCATCCTAAACGTAAGAGTGTAGGGTAGTATCTATTTAATATATAGTCACCATACCTGTTTGTTATAAGATCGCGAGAACTATTACACCTACTGCTGCGGCAGAAGGAAAAATAAATCAAACACATTTACCTACCTGGGATAGTGGGATGGTAAGGTGGGGTGAACAAAATATGCAATTTCGTTTTTAAACCGCTCCAAAAATAAAATCCCGGTCCGAAAAAAAATTGTAGGTATATGTAGGTATCTACGCTTGCGGGTTGCCCTACATTTACAGGCGAATGGTGTGCTATTCGTCAAGCGTATATATATATATACAATATACAAGTGTGTATTTATATATATATTATGTACCTACGTAAATTAAAAATGCGATACCGCTGCCGCGCTGTAGCTTTTGCCTTGCTGGTAACTGCTCGATTAATAATAACCGGAAGTTTGTAGGTATATAACATTTTTTTCCCCCTGAAAACGTTTTCTTCAGTCGCCTCATTAAGGGTAGAAAACGGTCACGGTGCAGTAATTGATTTTATAAATCATGTACAAAAATTCTCATTTTACCGGAGGGAGAGAAAATATTTTGGTGTTATATTAAAATATATTTCCATCAATTTAGACGACAAACCTTGGGTATAATTAACTTAGTTAGGTTAAAAACTTAGTGCAAGCTGTCAACCAACTTATTTTGTTCTATGTAATAAATAAATTCTTGCGTGTTGATAGTAAAAAAAATATTTTATTTTATGTAATACATATGTTATTCCTAGAAAAGTTAAGTTTGTGCTAATTATAAGTATCTGTTTAATACATATAATTGTTTTACTAGCATTTTGAGTTTCTTAATTCCTCAATAACAATAATTAGTTATACATTTATTTCAAG
>PVMI01014099.1:0-14691 GCA_008528875.1 Aulacorthum solani
ATTATTGGAAATACCTAGGTAATAGGTATACATTTTAATTAGATCATTAAATGCAATATTGTATAAAATATGATTAGGTAAGTTGTATTTTATAATTAAATTGTAGCTAAATAACATCAAGTCAAAGGTGCTAAGATATAAATCTTTCTCAATTGATAAGAACATGTCTGTAACAATAACAATTATCTATATTCTATAGTCTAAAATATTTCAACGGTTTTTCTTCTTAGGTTAGTACGAGTATAATATTAACTTTCAACAATCAACTATACATTTTTAAATAAATGTATATGTTATATTGTAATCATTGAAACGAATTCTTCAACTAACTCATAATAGTCAATAATATTATATATCAATAAAATTATTAAATATGGATTTTTGAAATGGAATGTTATGAAGAAACAGCTAAACATATACCTAATATTATTAAAGTTCTGAAATATCGAGATTAAAATTATTAATTTATAAAAAACTAGGGATACCATTGTACATAATTCATATCAAGTCTACAAGTCATTAATATATATAAATCATATCTAGGTCTTAAGAAATTGTTGAGTAGGTATAATATTATAAGTTACTCATGCTCCTTGGTAATATTAATGAATATCTTAACCACAAAACGCACTATTCTTGCGTGGGTGTACCAGACACTATATAGTATAGTTGTTCAGCAACAATCGTTTCTTGATTTATTAAAATATTGATATGTTTATTCTCACTTAGTTTGTTTACACAATAGTTTATCCTGAAGGTTTTTCTTGTAAACCTCATTCGCCATAAAACTATGTGTAGATGTAAAATAAAATTAAACGAGAGAAACTATTGTTTTAAATTAGTTTTTAATTCAGTATTTTTTTTTCGTTTGACCTGATAGCCTTTATTGTGGTATGAAACTGGCAAATATTTGACCATTGGCCATAATACAATGAAAATAATGCATTGAAACACAACAATCTTTTTTTTTCTCTTTATTGTAGTACATTTCCATCTTTTAAGTTTCCTGCTCATTTTGTTACGAATATTTAGCAGATACAATTTATAATTTATATGATGTGTAACTAACATCTAACTAATATCTTAACGGTTAGGTCATAACCTATACTTTACTACAAAAGGTGTAAAAAGTGATTTATTAAACCAATATAATTATAGCAATTGTTTCTTAATAAACTCAATAAATATTATCGAAATCTGTGAATACCTCCCAATAACAGATGTGAAACACTAAGTTTGCATGGATTTCGTTTTTTTTAAATTTAATTTAATACCTGAAGAAACCGGCAATACATATCAATGATAGTGCATTATCTATTAAATAAAACTAAAATAGCTTACAATGCTATTATGGGTTTAATACGACAACGACGACGATGATGACGACGAGTTTTGTTTAAACTTTTTCAACCACAATCATACACCTAAAATATGATGTATCCCAGTAGGTATACTCAATAATGATATTCTGTCATAACGTAATTAATAGCATTAAACCTGGCAATGATTCGAATTCGGAAAATTATTTATTGTTATGTCCTATAACATTAACACGGGGAGGCCATATTTTAATCATAGCACTGGGTCCTGAATGTCTATCTGACATACCAGGAATTATTATCATGAATATTGCGTGGTACCTACAATAATTATTGTTATTATTATGGTTATAATTACAACACTAGTGATTTACTCATAAATCGTGTTATAATAATATGTTGTATATACCTATAAATACTTGGATTCTTTTTACAAAATTGACGTAGAAAAATATTAAAATATTTTACAATTTTCACGGATTTCAAACCCTAATGAATGATTAATCACGTGTTGAGTTTGGCCCAATTAATAAATTATAAGTATTTCAGAATAAGGTATCCATTATTATATGTTGATGATGAATGATCGAAACAAATATTAAATTATAATTTTTTTAATTTTTTCTTTTTTTTTTTTGGTTAATCATTGTCAGGTAAACGGTTTCCGGAGAAATACGTTTCCGATACTGTATGAGTAAAGAGCGAATAAATAAAAATGTTTTAATTCAATTTGCATATCTTGGATGGTATCCAAAATGGTATTATGTCCAGGTCCAACACAGTGCCAAGATAGTTTGACCGTTCCAATCATCCGTGAAAATCTATCTCAATAGGTTACAATATTCCCTTTTTGTGAACCCATTCACGCCTTGGCTTGGTTGCGTTCTTTGTTAATATTTTTGCGAACTCGTTTCACGGTTCAAATATTGTTTTATTCTTCTAAAATGGCGAGGTTATAAACTTGGTTCTGACTTTTAGGTTTGCAAAGAGATTAAAAGAAACAACTAGAAATTATTTTTTAGGTATTTTGTTTTGTTAACAATGAAACAGAACCTGTATCAGTACCTACTTAACGTGGAATTAACTATAAACATCTATTCTGGTCAATCCATAGTAAATTATTTTAACAAAATATGAAAAAAAAATTATATCAGATATTTGAATTTAAAAAAAATAGTTATAGTATTTTATAAAAACATTATATAATTTATTTCTAATATTCTCCATTTATTATAACAATAGATTTAATTCATATTAAGTAATTAATAAATAACAAAGAATAAAATATATTTTTTGTATTGAATTATATTGAAAAAAAAACATATTTTACAAATTTTATAAAATCTTTACCTACTCTAATAAATTATTTGAAACTTAAATTATGATATAAGTATATATAATTTGGTAAGTTCGATATATTTTAAACTAATAACAAATTTATATTTTATCCATTGTAAAATAAAATATTTATTTATCTTTAATAAATTCAAAAACTCCAAAAATACTATTACGTACTAAAACCTCCAACCAAATACAAGCTAAGGTCTAAGCGAGTTAAATATACTTAGGATAAGAAAAAACATACAAACAATGAAAATATTTTAATTGACTAACTTCAAAAATGTCTTAATATCAACTTACTGATGCTTGGTGAGATTATCGTTCAAATTTTCTTTTAGATCGTGCAGTTTTATATTCTAAAAACATTCGGGGTCACCTTGATATTCAACATTATAAGTTTATAATATACCATATTTTATAGAGTACGACTGTAATATTGAAAATTAATGAACTATTTTTTGACTTTTATATTACACCAGCTATGTAACAGTTCTCCTTTCTTCTAAATTACTATTTTCTTTAAACATATCTATCATAATATGGTATTAAATTATTATTTAACAATTATATCTATTTTTTTCCACTGTAACCATTCAAAATATCTTAATGTGTTATATATTTATTTATAACTTATAAAATAGATGGTAAATACTTTATTGATTAGGTCATAAAATATAATAAACATAATATTATATTACTTTACTTTTCAGCATACAAATAACATCTATCATTGAATTAAAAACATTATTAAATTGTGTTTCATATTATTTTATATAATTTACGACATACCTAATATACCTAGTTATCTATAATGTGGTAAAAGTATAGTAATAGAGATTTTACTAATGCAATTAATAACAATAAGTAAAACCCTATTTCATATATTATCCGTTAACGTTGTACATCGTCTTCACTATAATATTTCAATTTAATGTTGTTAATATGGCGTCTATATTATGCACCGTACAATTATATGATTGAAAAAAATATTGTAACCACCTCAACCTAATAAAATATAACTACAGGACCGAAACATGTTTAATGACTTACCCTTTATAGTTGTCAATATATACATATATGCTATATATGCATACCATTTAACGTGCTTGAATAAGTTTTCAAGTAGTTTTATGACCAGGCGATTGGTGGTCATTGCAATTAAATAGGGTCGAACTTCTATTTGGCAAGTGCCAATTACGTTGTAATGTATTTAATACGAATATGATTGATAACATTTATTAGTTCGAGTTTAAACTAATAATTTTACTAAAACGCTCAAAAATAAAAATCTCAGCACGCATGGTAGGATAAAAAAAATGAAAGAGCAAAGAGAGGTGAGAATAAAGTGGGAAAAAGAAACCTTCGTACATTTGATCAAGTTAAGTGCCTTCGTTTTTAGAAATCTTTCTATGATTGATAGCAGTAGAAAACTTTTGACGGCTGAATGAACGAAACCAGCGGCAGTCAGTTACCCTCCTGCATACCGATCTACATTGAGTTTATAGAAGAGATATTGTTATAAATTCGACAATGAGATTTATGTTAAATGGCTGAGAGTGTACTAAGAACCGTAGTACGATAATGCTTCTTTCTTCCGACAGGAAGCACAAGACGTGGGACGCTGTAAGGAAAACTTTCTTCATCGATTATCCAGTAATACAACGGCAACGTGATTTTATGATCCTTGAGCTGGGGATTACCGTGTCACATCCGGTATTTTTTTACTCAGATTATGCAAACATCGAATGGAAGTTTGTATATCATGGTTAAGTTAGAGGTGAATCCAAAATTAAGTCCATAATTTTTAACCACAGTGTAAGGCTTACATGGTAAACATAAAAAAATAAATATTCTTGTAAATCGTCTAGATTACACTTAGCTTATAATATTTGTATTAAGGTCTCTGACATATTAATGAGTATCCATATATATATATATACCGTTATGCATATTATTTTGTCATCGGTGACTATGAGATCAGAAGATTTTATTTAATACGAAATAGTCAATAAAAGTAAAGGTAATTATGTGAAAATATATTTTATATAGAAGTGGAATTCATACTCGAATAAAATATTATATATAAACGTATAAAACAAAAATGATGAAATCTAAATTCCATATTTGCATTTATTATACTTTTAATCTGTACTAGTCTAAAAGATTTGCTTATTATTTTTCATGTTTTGACAAAGAAAGTCGATAAAAAGATTGAAAATCCAAAATATATTTTAAAATACTGTAAAAATATTAATAATAACAAACATTATTTTTCAAAAGTATGCAAAGTAGTTTATTTAGTTATACCCATTATATTAAAGAAAAAGCCAAAGGAGATAAAAGAGTGACTAAAATACTCTAAAAGTATTTACTGAAAAAGCAGTATTATGTTGTCAAGAAAGCTTACAAAAAAAAATAGACTTCATATTTTCAATTTATTTTTTATGGAAAATAAACATATGCTTAGTTTCAACTTAAACCTTAATACAATATTCTTAGAACAAAAATTATTTTCGTATTCTGTAATTACATTATTCACTAATTTCTTTAAATTTGTTTTTATATTAATTTTTATATATTGTAGTAATAATAAGACATTAGATTACATGATCTTATGGTTTAAATATAAAATCAATATATAAATATACAACATGTGTATGAGTATATTGTATAAATATATTGGGATTCAGAAGCATTTTAATTCTTTAGTATTATAAACTAGACCTAGAAATTCCAAAATACCAATTCTCTCACCGGCTAACGTTGAACCATCTGGAAAAATTCCCTATCATATTAATTATTATGGACAGTATATAATTCATCGACAATTTGATCGAAAATGTCTGAAGCAATACGTGTACAACTTGAAGAAATTTTTAAATGTTTTGAACTCAAATCTAATTATCAGCTGCTAGGAAAATAAATAAATTAATGTGATTAATAAATTCAGCAGTGCATGACTAAAATATGATGACTCTATAGTGGTTGGTACATCATACATATCAATGAATTATTATTATAGAGTAATAATTTATTACGGTGCTCCTCGACAGTCACTTTATCAATAAGTAATCGGACAGTTCAAACAGTAGTGAACAATAATTTGATGTTATCTTTTAAATTTGATGGAAATACGCATTAAATCCCTGAGGATCGCTGTGGTGGATCGGAAAAACGCTATTCACCGACGGAACAATAATGATCGATAGTCGCACGTATACTAGCTTTGACGGCAAAACATCAAACGGCGTAAAGCGGTCGTGTAGAAAAGCTTAGCTTCACCTCAAAATAACCACTGCGAAATAAAATTATTACTCGTATATAATAAATATTATAATATGAAATGTATGAGCTCAGTGATAAGGCGCGGCAATGGATTCGGTTGATCAAACACAACAGCAACGATTAAAACCACGATCACGTCACTGAGTAGAACATGCACGCACTCATATAGTGTATACATTTCGTATCATATTTTATAAGCCACACACACAAAATATTATAATGAAGTTATAATTATTATGGCGTGCTTAGAATCCAATTTTACGCCATCAAAGAGGATACGAAACGTGACGAATTCGATTCAAACTAAATAATATTATGCAATACGTATAATACGTCTCCGTCGGAATAAAAAGTCAAAACCTCAAGACGTTATAAAGCGTAGACTACAGTGTGGAACGTACAACACCAAAGCCATCTAAAACCTTCGGCGGCACTGCGGCAGCGTTGTTTGAGTTGTTTGGTGGCGACATCAAGCGTGCGTAGTTTTAACGTTTCCGGGCGTATCTGTATATCTACTTCTATCTACACTACAAGTTATCACTAAAAGAGGCATAGAAACTTCTCCATCTACGTCACCTCATCATTCACCTTGTTTATTTGCCCTCATAAACAGCCAAACACATGTGATTTGTCGTACACGTAAACAGTTTATGAATACAAAGGTATGTATTGTAATATGCACTCAAACAGAGCATTCCGTTGAATTTATTTAAAATGTAATCTCATTATAATATTTTGTAACTATTATAAAGTTAAAAATAAGTTACCTCATACAGGTACTTCTTTCCACTACTTATGCTATGCTCAAACTAAGTTGCACTTATATCTCGGTAAAAATATCACCAACAAATTATTCTAAAAACAAAATATTTGTGACTAAAATATTTCAAGATAAAGTATTCTATGTAGATATTAATTCAAAATTTTAAAAGTGGCGATTACAAGGTATAATAATCGATCAAAAATAGCCGGAACAAAAAATAAATAAATAAACCCATGGAAAAACCCTGAACTCAATAGAAAAGATGAGACTATAATAAACCGCCTCAGAATCGGACACACACACTTAACACACAGCAAATTGATGAGCAAAGACGATCCTCCACTGTGTGACTCAAGCGGCTTGCTTTTAACCGTCAACCACGTCATCATCGTTGAATGTCAAAAATACAAGCAGTATCGAAATACATTTCACATCTCCGAACAAATCTGCCAAGCACTTGGACCAAATCCACAATACGTACAAAACTTAATTTTATTCTTAAAAAAAACAGAACTGTACAATTTAATTTCATGTAAAAATGTAAATATTCAAAATACCAATAATGTAACGAAAAAAAAATTCTTTTACTAATGGTCTAGTTGTCGATGTATTTTGATCAGTAAAAAAAAAATAAATAAATAAATAAATATATTTCATCATAAAATAAAATAATTATTGCAATACAATTATTGTTACACATGTATACAATTTTATATCATATAACTAATTAGTAATTTTTAAAAATCTATATTATAAAATATTTAACAATTTAAATAACATACATACCTTCATAAATAATTTAAATACAAACTCAAAAAAATATATTTTCCATTTTAAAAGTGCTTTACTAAAAATTGTTATATTTTATGTTATATTATGTACATAAATATTCAAATATATATCTTCGGCAAAAATGATATTAAAGAAAAAAGTACCATGATACCCAGTTATGTTAAATTGGTTTTATGTATTTATTCTGATTAGTTTCATCTTTTTACAATTTCATAAACGGTCGTCTATTTTTAATCCACAAAATTGTATTTTTCGCTATTAACACCAACAAAAATATTCATAAATATCAATATAAATGCAGAATTCTTTAAATTATATTACAAATGTGTGTTCCAAATCCAACACCGTAAAAATTGGTTGTAATTTTTTTCTGAGTAAACACCGTGATAATTTATTAGTTATAGATTATGGTATTGCAGGTATTGATATTTTAAATTGTAAGCTTTTGAAATATAAACTTTTAGATTTAGACAACTCTATAGATTCATTAGATTCTGACAAAAATATATGTGTTCTATAACATAAGGGTTAGAGTCAAACATCGTTAGCTGAAAATGTACAAGTGGTTGGCATACTCAGAAATAATACATGGGAGTTTTTGTAAAGTTCGTATAGTTAAAAAAAAAATGGTGGAGTCGATTATCAGAAACTACGTACTGTAGTGGCTACAGTACAAAACATACAAACCTATGAAGTATGTTTTACAGAGTCTCCTACACATTGCATGCTTTAAACAATATTTATTTAGATATTCTACTCATAATTTTTTCAAATTGTGAAGAAAATTAGTTTTTATAATTTGGTACTTTTATTAGTTATCGTGAGAGTATGACACCAATATTAAAGTAACTATAAGAAGTATTATATTATGAAAACAAATTAATTATTATATTAGTACTTACTTGTTTACACTCTACTATCGTGCCGGAGAGGTTCAAAACTGCTGTCTACATTACTGAGAAAAATATTTATTTTATTTTATGAACACCACTTTAGCGTTATACCGTATGGATGCTGCGGCATGGTGGTATATTCTACGAGGGCGTAGCGAATATCTTAATTAAAACCGTTACAGAGCTAAGGGCTAGTTAAAACTTAGGGCCATAAAAATATAACAGTAGATTTATTACCGCCCCCCGCCTCCACTACTACCACCAGCTGGTGACTTTTCGAATACCATGGCTTACATCGACGCTTGGTGATGATGGCGGCGACGTGTAATAAAAACTCTCGCTGACTAAAGAACCATAACTGACGAGACGTAGAATCTAATTGTTCTGTCTTCGTTTACCCACATAAAATATGATAATAACGATTATTATTACTTAATATGTTATTTATATTATATCATTATTGTAATTATTACGTTCAGGCGACGTTCATGACGATTACGACGACTATGGCGGTGAATGCGTGTGTTCGAATAGCCTACAACGAAATCTCAAGTGAAAATCTAATTTTATTTACGCTCGTCGACTACCAACAGCATATAATCGACCCATTCGCTTTATTTTTATTTTATATTTTCGTTCTTTTATACAAAAGAAAAAGAATTGCTGTTGTTCTTTCGTTCTACCAGTCGTCCCGCTGAAACCTGCACAATAAAAGAATCCCTTCCTTTCCCTTTTTCTTTAGAGAGTTCTCATAGGAAATAAAATTTCAACACTTTTACACTGCCGTAGCACGCTATATGCACTTTACGAAAAAGTCAGAAAATTATTATTGCTTTGAGTTTGCGTAAGACCATCACAATACCTTTACGTACCACACAGTACGTATAATGATCCCCGCTGGTCAATATAAATATTATGAAATATTAATGTATGGTCACCGACCGACGACGAGCCAAAGCTATACGTAATCCACAAAAATTCAAACAGCTTTAATATTAATCTTTATTTGATAAAAATAAAAATGTAATGCTAACAGAAAATATAGAAGAACAAATAACGCTTTAAAAAAATATATATTCAACTGCACAGTAAATTCAATCAATAAACCATACTGAAATAATATGTAGCAGTTTTTAGATTATAGTAATACTATTGCCACGGTTACATGTACAAGCTGTATTAAGACAACAAATTATTTGTATATTTCCTTTAATATACTCACAAAGTGAATATATTGATAAGCTATTTACCCAAATTTGTTGTTGTAGCCCCGAAATCATACATCGATACTATTCAACCATGAAAAATCGTGGGTGTATGGGTATACCTATGTAGGAATAACCACCTTTTGTATGAAGAGTTATGAGTTTATAGCGAATAAAATTCGTCATGCCTATTATGCTATTTAATAGAATATTTTATTAATTATTGTGGTGGTAATGGTTGTTGGGTGTATATTTTGGCAAACTAAACCAGTTGGTAAAATATACTACAGCGTCCTCGTCAGTAGAGTGTTCTCTTATTATCTAACTAAAATTTTAGATTTATCAGTTCCAAGTACGAAAATGGGTATACCCATACGCAAATTTCGTTAATAAAGGACTTAAAGTTTTTAAGTGCTTTTGTTACTATTGCACGGTTCATTAAGATGATTTATTTTCAAAACCTGAAGTTATTAAAACAACAAGTTAAAAGAATGCATAAATATTTAATTGTTTAGTATTTTCTTAAAGCATTCTTTAAGACCACTATAATTACCAACACTTATGATTGTTTCATTCTTATTAAAATTAAAAAAAAAATATTTAACCTAAAATAGTTTTAAACTTAAATGTTGTAAATACTGACTTGTATGTGTTATCAATTCCAAAAATGTACATTAAATATTTTACGAAGAATGTTTTGTATTCTATAATAAAACCAAACTTTGTTTTTTACTCATCTTTTCGTATTTACCTAACCTATATTTATATCATATTTAACGGATAGTAGATCTGTGTTTGAAACTTAACCATAATTTACCTAAATATTATATTAAACAATTATATATATTTAAACTATTATATTACGTAACTAATACTATTATTATTATTTTATTTCCTTAAGAAGAAATAGTTTTTGTTCCATTACGTTAATAAACATTCAATTAATCGTATTATTGAACAATAAATTGTTATTACCTATTTTTTTTATCACTCAAAAATATAGAGACTACATAACCGAGAAATTATATTTAAAATTTCAAAACAATGCAGGAAGGAATATTATAGGAATATCACAATTTTGTATAATTTGAATTCAAACTGTGTATACAAAAAAGTACCTACTAAAATAAATATTTAACTTTATAATATTAGGTACGATATATATAACCCAGTCTCATAAAAGTGAGTTTAAAATATAAAAATAAATGACTACTAAAAATGTAGATTCTGGTTTTTGTCGAATATAATGTTAAATATGTTTTGGGACCAATATTTAGTTTTATGTGAGATGCTATAATATTATACAATATGGTGATTCGATTTGGGAGTGAGTCATTGTTACTAGATAATAATTTCAGAAATCTATTTGAAAAATGCTCTGTATTATAATGCTTTATATTTTTCCCAAAAACTCGTTTGACACATTTATTTGTAGTTGTTGTATTTGGAATTGTCCACGAATAAGTTTGTCTATAAATGATGCAACCTACAGCCCTTCTGGTCGGCGATGTGTGTGTGTTTGTGTTTGTGTGTCTGTGTTTGTTCATGTGTAAGTGTGAGTACATATTTTAATGGATTGTCTCGATTATATTTCTTGCATCAGTCCATCAGTTGAGTGCTGAAGGCGGTGATAGTGCTAAGGGTAGACAAGTACAATAGTATCGGGTATGACATATAGGATTGTCAGCTTGAGTATACAACGTCATGACGTAAATTTGGTTTTTACCTTTTCTAAGGTAAAGAGTATAAATTATGATTTATATTTATTATAAACATAATAAACGGGTCACACATTACGGCTCTTTAAAAGTTCATAAAAATTTACTGACCAAAAATTTAATTACTTTTTTTCAAAATGAAATCGTGTAAATATTTATAATTTGTTATAATTATTAATTTGATATCAACAAGTGGCTAGCAAGAATGTGCATGGAATATGTCACAATTATTAAAATAAATTTGGACTCATACCGTATTTAACACCCCAGCCGTATCACAAATTAAATTTATTGGTATATTCCAATTGGGGTATTTAGCACACAATAATTAATAATATTTGTCCTAACTTGTGTATATTCCCGGTCCCACCCAAACAAAATATTTTGATTTACCAGATTTTTCCTGAGTCATTATTTAGCAATTAATTAGCATGTATTTACTTTTCCAAGTCAAAGATTCTAACGTAGATTGTTGGCTCTCCAAAAAATTTGTCGCAATTTGCAAATATTCTCAGTTCATCTAGTGAAATTACAGCTAAGAAATCTAAGTTCAGGCACGTTACCTCATCCACTATAATAATAAAGGTATAGACATCGTCCCCGGGTTGTAGATATAGGAGGACTTGTCTGCAGGTTTGTCGCTGAATATTGATACACCTCTACTGAAAGTAGCTTAAAAAATCGTTACACTGAAAGGGCATCCGATTATTATTCGATCTTTCTTCGTTTCTCCGTTATTTAGTTGTGAACGAATTGGTCTGCATCTGGTGGCTCGCCGATTGAAATATTACAACAACTTTTGTAACCGTGAAAGCTGATTTGGAAATTATATCCGACCTCTGAGGATCACGAATGGTTACATGGGTCGGAATCTTTGCATAGCCACACAATTTTCACCCACTTACGAAAGCAGGACTCGTTTATGTACTGTCTTGTGTGCTCCGCTGGGAACGTTGGTGCAGATACTGTAATTAATGGATCCATTTGGTCGTCCACAGAGTTATCAGTACACCAGAAACAGCCTTTTTAGTCTCACTATAGCCGACCTCTGATGGCTTGGGGAAGAGTTTTTTATCACATACCAGGTTTACATGGGAGTACACTTATATAGTTATATGTATAGTTATTTACTCACTCCATGCTTATGATCTTCGACGTTGATTAGCTGTTCATTGAACGTTTAGTTGTGGGAACAACAAAACCACCTACCTATCCGTTGTATCATAAATGTATGGTTTACCTTCGTCAGAAAATTCCATATGGATTATGATAGAAAGCCGTTTAGTTGAACGGGTATTATCTATTGAGAATTCACGTCTCTACCAAGCCTAAAGGTTTTTTTTCTGAGGAACCTGGTTTGGCCAGGTTTTTGTCTACCCACCTAACTGTAAGCATTTTGTAACTTGGGTGTGGTAGTATCTTGGACCTCTGGGCTCTGGTAATGATTTTTGATTCAATCACGTTTGTGCAGTCACATGTTTTATTTTACCAATAAAATAGAAACGATTTTAAAGTATTAAAATATCGGATAAATAGGTGGTTGTACAATATTGTGATAAGTCATAATTGTTGGTTTAAAAAAAAAAAAACAATTGCAAGTTCATTGTTTTCTATTAAAATCCGAAATACTTATTATTTTAAAAATAATATAAATATTTATATTTCATTCATTTTCCTTCTGAAAATAAATTAGCTATTTAAAGTGTTGTAATTTATATAAAAAAAGTAAATAAAAGTGACAGAAAGATGTTTAAATGAACAAAAATGAGTAACATTATTATCTATATTATTAGGTATTAGAACATGGTTATATTGTTAACCAGAAGTAAAATTATTAAATCCTACAATAAAATGCTTTATTATAGATACAATAAAGATTATTAACAAAGTGAACCTATATTCTAAATATTATTTTATTGAATTAAGATACGTATTTTATTATATTTTTACAAAATTTGTATTCAATTATGTAGAACTCTAAAACTCTAAAATATAATAATTTCAATATATAAATAATCATTTAATAATACATTAAGGTTTAAGAAAATAACCAACTTTGACATTAAATGTAAATTAATCATTAAGATTAAAAAATACACAACAATCTTTAAAATTAAACGGTTTTTTTTAATATTCACGTGACCGAACTGGAAAAGTTTTTATAAGTTTTTTTCTGTGAATACTTGTTGTTTTTAACTTTTCCTGAAGATTTCAAATTTACTTCTCTCTTTTATTCCATTCTTGAGCACTACAAACACATTAAACATACACGAGGACGTTGGCACATCTGCAGTTGTTCTTTCATGTTGAAACAACTTCTGAGGCTTTGTTCCATTTCACACCTGCTCTGCCCAAAAATATTTCTAAATCGGTTATTTCAAGTAAAAATATTAAAATATACATAGGAGCTTTATTCGTTTGTTTCAAGTTTAGTATTTTCTAGAATATTATAGAGTTAATATTGTATTAACACTTTTGTTTTTTTTTGTTATATAAAATTATCGATTTACCCTCTAGTCAAATAAGAAACAAGTTCTGTATACACTTATTTCCATTCCTTCCAAGATACCATACATAGTGAAAAGCAGTCTTCTGGTTCGTTTTATTAATACACCTACACATATAGATTTGTATATTCCTTGTTATCCTCGTATAATTTACAATTTTAAATATGTATATAGTATATTGTATTATTTCCTTAATCTAATGGCAGTCTTAAAAATAAAAAAATAATTTCAAATCAATAAAATAAAAATAAAATCGTGCATTTTTTATTATATTACGTTGAATATCACCCATACTGTCATTATTATGATTATAATTTATTATCCATTTCTATAACTTATATACAGTGGAACCTCGATAACTCGAACCTCTATAAGTCGAATTTTCGATAACACGAAGGAATACCTTGGCCCCTGGCTTCCAATATATGATATGTGTGATAAATTTTCTCGATAATTCGAATTTCGCTAACTCAAATTACTCGATAAGTCGAAGTAATTTTAGTTGAATTTTAGTTTATAACTCGAATTTATATAATAAAATATAATTCGTACAATTACCTATCTCGATAACTCGAAGGTCAAATAACCAAGTACATATGTATATTATTATAAATAACGAAAATCGTAATCGAAAACCGATTACTATTATCAATCTTATCATTACCTATACTACTTAAAAGGAACAGTTATACATTCAACGATATTGTATTATGTAATATGTATGTCTATACCTAATCTATATCTCCAATAAGTTACGTTTAATTTACGAGTCAGTTATTGAAGACGATGGCGAATTGGCTTTACCTAAAACTACTCTTGCCCAGGCATTAGATAGTTTACAGGTTGTACGTAAGTACATTCAAGAACA
>PVMI01014105.1:0-18470 GCA_008528875.1 Aulacorthum solani
GCGCGGTGTGGCGCGTTGTGTGGGTGGGGTTGGGGTGCGTTTTATATCGTTTTATTATATGTATGTGTGCGGGTGTGTGTGTTTGTGTGTGTGTGTGTGTGTGTGTGTGTGTGTGTGTGTGTGTGTGTGTGTGTGTAAGTGTGTATTACTCACTGCGAACCGCGAGCGCGATACAACGCGATTGTCATTGTCGAGGCTGATGGACGGACAAACCGGTGGCAGTTTATACCGGGCTTTCAACGAAACCGGTTAATCCGACGAATTCGCGTGCAAGTCTCCCGGCACTTTGAACTTGCCACTCATACACATCACTTGCTACTCGTACGCATCATTCGTCTCATATTATCGACCCGCTGTCGCAGCAGCAGGAACTCCACAGCCGTCCCCTTTCGTTCTGTCTTCTTTATATCAACCCTGTGGCACGTCGTATACGGTAAGCCTATATTATATTATTATATTAAAATTTGTACGGGTTCAAGTACAATCGCATGGTAATTGCAATTGCTCTGGTTATTTACAATAATGACTTATTGTTGTAAATCGGATTGTGCTTCAATAAGTGATCTACAAATAAAAAACTGTTCGTGTGATTTATACATTCACGGATTTTTCTTTTAAATGTTGCTTAGACTGTTATATAAGTTCATTAAAGTTTATTAATTAGAAAATATTGATTAGATTACAGAAATTCAATGAGTAGATCATTATATAATATTTAATGGATTTCATATTGTACCAAAAAATTGTTGGTACCTATCTAATTTTAAATCTTGCATTTATTAATCGTTTTTGTTATATTATAATAATCATTTGTGTACCGACGGTATAGTCATGTTTCTACTCTTTTTGTAAGTTTTACTTCGGTTGAATTGAACGAACAAAATATATATACTAGCTCTATAAATTAAAATTTGTAGATATCTTGAAGCATTGAACAATATACCTTCGCGATATTGGTTTCTCTTGTTTTTATAGTAATTAGATGGTATTAAAATCAATGTTATCAATATAATATAAATATATTTACACCAATAATAATAATAATACAGCAAACTTACGTGTGAAACAATGATTGTTTACAAAGATTTATTAGATTATTTATATTACAATAATTCTTAGCGTCGTCTGTCATTATAAATTATTATAAACATACAAAAATGGTGTTATAAGAACTTTCGAAGAAAACACATATAGGATTATCAATTTTTCAAGTGTTAACTTTTTCCTATATTTTTGTATGCACGTTTTTTGGATTCATGGAATAGCTATATGTAGTATACTAGTATGTGTTCTACCTAAATAGTATATACTATTAACTTTTAAATAATACAATTTAATATAATATTATTAAACATGATATTAATTCTTTTATGATGTATAATTTTCATTTCTCTAGGTACCTATATTATAAACATTTAAGTAAAATTAATAATTTCAAGTTTAAAATAATGTTGGAGTCGTATGCCTTAGTTCTGAATCAATCCGATGAAACAGGATAAATAAAATTTTACTATATTTTTACTAAAACAGTAATTTCAATAATTAAAAATTATAATAATATAATAAAAATAAAAATAAATATTGTGGTGTATACAAAGAAACATGATTATACCAGCGTGGATATAAAACGGATTATGTTTTTTATAATTAATTTTATATTATTAGGTACCTATTACAGGTATAAGGCGTAGCTTCTATGATGCATACAACTGAGACTATTATAAAAGAACTGCCTATCAAATGGTTTAATTTTCACAAGTCGTTACTATAGTCTTGACATAATTCAATCAATTTCATAAAAGTATACCTATGTTACATGTATATTTTCTAGCATATTGTTGCATTTGTGACGTATAGAATTTTATATACATTTACAAGCTCACAAATAGATACGAGATATTCACATTAATGCACATGTTTATATATATCATGAGTGTGTGTGTGTGTAGTGTTGGTCATTGGCGGAAGAAATTATATACAATTGTTTTAATATATAATATATATTACGTGAGGAATATTAAACCATATTGGCTCGTATAAGTATGACCTTTCGATGCGTATTGTTATTATTTCCATATTCAACTAATTTGGACGTTTTTATAATGTGGCCAAGAAAAAACCTATTCCAGATATTATTGTCGTTGATTTTACTGTTTTTTAGTACGTATCCTGAAAACGCAGAATTTAAAGCTTTAAAGTTATACAATTTATTGTTATATAGCTGCAATATGTTGTATAGTGTGAAGGTTCTTGAAAATCCATTACATATCTACCTACGTCACAATATAGTATACCTGAATACATAAGGTCATCCACATTATTATACAAATGTCAATATATCGTATAGATACATAAATATCGTTCATATAACAGAAAATAAACTTTGTATAAAATAAAATAAAAAAATTTCTCGTCCAAACAGATATTGAAAATTTGATTATAAAATTCAGATAACTAGGTAAAAAGTAAATAACATCATACATACATTATAATATCTACCTACCTATTAAATGGGTAAATGAGCAATGGGCGTAAATATAAATGATGATTTATAAGGTTTTTGTTGAAACGTTTCCAAAGTGTGTTTACATGTTATATATGTACAATTGTCTTTTTTTAAAATTGGAAAATATCTAACTTCCCACATAGGTACTTAAATTATAGTTTTTGTCAATAAGTATACAAAATACATTTCGTACAGTTAGCTGCGCGGTTAAACCTTTACAATATGGATAATATTCACATACTTATATGTATTTAAACATATATAAGTGAATTTAGTAAATTATTTCCAATAATGGTGGATGAATAAACATTAATATAGGTATCTAATCCCTATACATATTTTTTTTGACCAACCCATCACACCATATTTTACAAACACGACTATTTTTTATTTTACGAAACTGATTTATATAAAATTTTTTATATTTATGCCAAATTTAAAATTACATCTATATTGTTATATGTTGTGCAATCCGCAAGTTCAATATTAAATATTTAAGCAATCTAAATAGTTAAATGCCTCCTAAAAGGTCCATTATCACGCAATAATAATAAAATAGTGTAGTATTAATGTATCCATGAAATGTAAAAAATGTACATTTTTTTTATCATCGAGGTAGTTCGAAGTCAGTTGTAAAATAAACCTACGCTTAAGTATGGTGTACTAATGTCTATTAATTTTTGAGTTTATATTTTAAGCTGTATTTAATGCAATATTAGGTATAGTATGTAATCATTTTAATAAAATATTTAAATATGTAGAGTAAATTACCAGAACATCATTATGAAATGTTTTATAAAATCAAAATTTTTTATATAAATATACTCCTGTAATTATTAATTATTGTATAGGTAACAAATGGGACTGTTGTATAGGTACCTTTATGTATACATATATATATAAATAATATTTGTTGATATTCAATCATATATTTGTGCTTATAGAAGACCAAAAACCAAAGTTACCAAATTTAATTTACTCGATGGTACATTTTTATGCTTAACTAAGAAAATGATGTATAAGTATTTTGAATAACGTTTATTAAAAAAAAAAAAAAATTATTTGAAATATTCATATACATGGCCTGCCTGTCTTATAAATAGCATTATTAGTAAAAAATTAATAGTATGAACTATAATATACATATTATAATGTAGCCATATAGGTGATAGCCGATAGGTTTTTAGAATATAAACTATGTGTAAAAAAATGTTATACGTACAATATTGGCTCTTTATCATTATCACTTAAAAAATATTTAAGTTTATTATATTATATAATGATATTTTAACGTCTAAATTTATACAGAGTAATTCTTTTAACAATTTTATTTATTTATTTTATCAATTTTTGATGATATTTTTTTTACATAATTTGAATTCATAACAAACCAATTTCTCACTATTTTTATCATAAGATATTTTAGGTTTTACTTTTTTGAATTATGGGAAACATTTTAGGTTCTGAGTTGCGCAATAAATATATTAGTCTTATAATGGCGTTTTACCATTTGGAGCAGTAAACATTTTTCAATCTTCAACTTTGATTGAGGTTTATTGCAGAAAATTGTATTAGTTTTTCACGGATTTATTTTGAGAACATATTTATTTACCTAAGTTCAGTTATTTTAATTCTGTTGTAAATGGTTACCTATTTATAGGAAGTATTTAGCAAAGTATATGAAAATATTTTTAATATTTATTTACTTTCGATATTCTGCCAAAATTTTTATTAAAATAATTTGTAATTTTAAAAATATTATTATTATTGGTGAATTCAAAAGTACAACCTGCATGCTAAGCTGAGTTTATCTCTACCAATAACTTCTTAGTGACTTAATTCAATTCTACGAAATGTTTCACCACTATAATAAGTAGGTATTTCAATATCACAAAAAAAAATATTAATGTCGAGGTAGACATAACAATAATACATAATAATAATAACAATAATAAACCATCCATACAGTTATAATATTTGCATAATTCATATTTCGAAAAATACAATCGGAACATTTGTTGTTGACTTGTGTACCTACTACAGCTACCTATACTATACAGTATACACCTATACCTATAATATAGTTTATCAAATATGCAACTGTAAATTAAACATAACATTTTATATTGTAGCTTACTCCTTAGCTGTGAATTGTTAGTTATAAATTAATAAAATAAATAATGAGTTAACTATAATTAATATGGTTTGTTTTTTCAATTTTTTTTTGTTGAAAGGAATGATGTACAATATTTAATTAATAATTATGTATTTATGCTAGAATGTTAAATGATTTAAATATAACATCATGTTGAAATCATTATTTTTCATTATCAAAATTTAAGCTACATTTTATGCTAAAAATATTTTTGTAAATTTGTTATTTGATGTACTAAACAAAAGTACAGCATACATGTACTTATTACCACATTTTTACTCAGGACTCATCAACTTTGCATAGAATATAAAATCGTAATTGTATTGATTGTAAGTAAATTTAAAAATTTTAATTTACTTTAGAAAAATTATTATGTACTTATTAAATAATGTATAAGCATATTAATTTTGAATATGAAGCTAATATTAATTTATAAACCTAGATTTCCTGTCAAGAGGGTAGTTTTAAATTTTTAAAAAACATAATTTATTACAGTGACATTTTGGTCTCTAACTTATCAATAATTTAAACATTATTTTGTGTATTTTATAGCATGTAGGAGACACTTTTATTCTAAAATAATAACATTTATTGATTTATCTATTTTAGATTAAGAGTGAATATACCGGGTATTTTGATTTTGATTTTTCCTTCGCTACTTTTTGGTATTTAAGTCCAAATACTACTTAGGTTTCATGTAAGCAACGACTTTATATAGATCTGAAAATGCCCATCAATTATCAAGTTATGATGGTACTTGGTTAAGTCAAGATGGTACTTGGTTAATTTTTCTGTATAACTATCATAGGTGTAAATGGCAACTATAAAAAGTATTGAAGGAATCTCATCAAGTACAAATTTAACCCAAAATTTACCTCTACCTATGAATTATCCTTATTTGAAAATTAGAGTATGAATATTCAATATCTACAACACTTTATGACGAAATGAGACTATAATATAGTTCTAAAAGCACTACATAGGAAACGATTTTAATTTCAAATTAGGGAGTCTACTGGGTTCCTCTCTAATAATTCCCTTTAATCAACCATATTTCCTCCAGAAATCTCTTATTTTACAAAGGCTATAAATTTTCATATTTTAAATCATACCTAAGCCTAATATGCCCAGTCAATGTATTCTAAAGACTTTCTGTTTTTTTTTTTGCAATTTGGACATTGGTGATGGGCATTTATAATACATTTAATATCAACATCAGCACTATATAGACTAAATTATTTAGAACGAGTATAGCCTCATAATGCACACTATAAACATGATAAATTTTAAGCAAACGAGAAATATATCTTTAGATCGGAAGCTAAATTTTAGTTAATTTTTAGTTAGTTCTAAAATAGGTTTTATAATAAAATAAATCTAACGTCCTTGACGAATATTCATTGCTCATAGGGATAGGACTTCGTTATTATTTGTCTTTAAATGTAAAATTGTGTAATAATTAGTAGTTATACATAATATTACATACTAACATTACCTACACAAAAATAAAGAAACAAGATATATATTTTTATAAATTTAAATTCATTATTTTTACGTAGGTAATTCTATACAACAATATTGTGATGGTCAAAATGAATTGCGGTTTTTTTTCTCTGAGTGCATTTTTTTTTTTTTTAGTGAACCTAAGATTGATTATATTATGTATTAACAATTTAAAGTCGTTGATAGGTAAATTAAACTTCAATTTAAAATTTAAGAATAATACACTAGATTACTAGAATATATTTTTTATGGGTTTTCACTTGTATATCCATTATTTATTAATGCATTAGTATAAGTATAACTATTCTCATATGTATTCTAATAATAAAAATAATAATAACAACGTTATTAATTAGATATCTTAAGGTTCATAATCGTTGAACACTTATACAGAAAGATATGCCTAGCTTTATCCTATTACAATTCGTTATTTTATTGATTATTTTAATTTATGGCATACGAACTTATAACTTATAAAATAGTAATTTTTTCCTACGTAGGTCATACATTAGTAGCCACATTACACTAAAACAATATAATAATATGGTAAGAACAACTTAGGTATATTTAACAACTTTTCGTATTCAAATTTCAAATGAAACTATATTTTTAATTTTTATAATTTAAATTATCATATTTTATCAATATTTTTAATTTATCATTTCTATAAATTCTATTTTTCTTATGTACCAATATTTTTAACCACAACTAAATGTTTAAATAGCTTACAATAACAAAACATAAGTAGAAACACACTACAAATCATCATTTGCTGAACTCGTGAAAATTTAGTTACAGAAAAATTAATTGGACATTGGTTTGTATTAATTTGATAACAATATTGCCTCATACATCAATGCTAGTAATAGGTAGGTACTACGTTTTACTTTTGTAAATTGAGTATTGACCACTAAAGTGTATGATTGGATTGAAACAGTTTTCTTTATAATATTAAAATAAAAATTATTCAATAATCATCACATGTAGTCAGTGGAAAAAAATAGAATCGCAATTTTACACCAGGAAAGGTTTGTTAAATAAATAAATAAGTAAATACTATAGTCTATAATACATGATAGCTCACTGTTATATTCTGATCATTCAATGTAACAGCTATTTATTATTTACATAAATTCCATCGATATACCTTCTTTGTATATAATTTCCACCAATACGATTTTCTGAATGTGAAAATATGTAAATTCCACTTGTGTAACGTTGGACTTGTTAAATGTTGACTCCATCGATATTATTTTTTACCAATACATTTTTAAATTTTTATGTGAAAACTAAATTTGATTATCATGACACACATTTTCTTTAAAAATTTAAAGCTAAAATCAATTACGCAATGTCCAAATATTTGAGGCAGTTATAGTCAAGTAAAATAATTATATAATTGTATAATATTATATTAATAAGATTAAAAATAGTATAAAGATTAAGGTCAAAATGCAATTATTAACAAGTGAATACTTTATATTATATAGTACTTACATTAATTAACTAACGTTAAAATATAATTTATTATTATTCTTTAAATGTATTATTTATAATTTAATAACGTATTTATCATTTTTTGTGTATATAAATTATATGTACTTTTGATAATATAAATTAAACTGTTAGTCAATTGAGGCCCAAAACAGGGTGTTATAATTTAATTTTTCAATGAATATAAACTCATTTAATGCAAGATGTTCTAATTGATCAATTAGTGTGATCGTGGGAAATTAAACCGGCAATGTATTCTTATTAAAATATCTAATTAGCGTATATAAATTCGTGACATTCGATAACACTTACCTACTAAAATTTTTTTTATATGACGTACATTTGACATTTATTCTACAAGAAATAGTCATTCGATTATCGTAATTATAATCAAAATATAAATTAAATCCAACTAATATTCAGTAATATAGTACCCAAGATAAATCAACACTACGGTAACTACGTACTTATACATACAGACACTCACAAATGTATGTATATATATATAGTTCAAAAAGAAGTTTTTATATTTAATTCAATATAATCGACATAATAAAAAAATTGGCTGTTGCCTGTTATACAAATATTTGTTTTTAATTTATTACTATAAAACGTATTTGAAGTTGTTATTTATAAATTCCTTACGTTTATTCAATTCGATATAATAATTTATTTATATGACACTATACTTACCACCTACCAATAATATTAATTCATTCATTAGAACATTAGGTATATTTTTGATAAACCATCTTTAAATATAAGTCATTGAGTCATGCCGCATAAAGAATGCTTCTCTCGAAAATGTTCGGGTAGTTAGGTAATTAATATTGTTATAACAATCATAATTCATAATTATACAATTATAGATATGACATAGAAAATAGCTATATATATATAATATAAATATTTGTTACACTTAGGTATATATTAGATTTTGAGCAAAGCGGCGAATGTATTGGTTATACAATGTTGTGTTTTTAAAGAAAAATGTTTGTGTTGATCAGACTTAATCTAGCTTTTTGGCTTTTGAAATGCTTCGATTTGCTATATTTTAACATATTTTCTGGTAGGAAACTGAATCTTTTTGGTACTACAATCAAAAATAAAAATTCCAAGTTCTTTCAAAAATGTAGAGAGAAACAAAAACAAAAAAATTAATTAAAACGGGATTTTTTTACGCAAAACCAGTTTTGAACATAGGGCATGAAAAAAATGAGATTTTTTAAAAAATTATTTTGTTGATAAATAATTATTCACTCAGTCATAAACATTTTAAAACTTGAAAATGTAATACACGTGTAAATCATAATTTTGATTTATGTAATTAAAGAAAATTAAGACTGTCTGAAGTAGCAATTTTAACAAAATTGGTTAAAATCACGAGGATCATGAAAATCACAAAAATCTGCAAATTATTTTGAGTTAAAAATTTAAAAAATGTTCAATTTTTATAGCTAAAGATTGAATACTTAAATTAAGGTTTTTCATAAGTATTTCAAACTGTAACCAAAAACTATTTAAGCATAGTTATTTTTATAAATATTTTAAGTTCAAATTTAGACAAATTTATGTATTTAAATGAAAAACAACAATATTTTAGCTATTTTGTTGTAATTAAAAAACATTATTTGTAGGTATATATACCAGAAACTTTCAAACATTATTAAGTATTAAAATTGAAACACACAATAATATTTTCAAACCCAATTTTTTTATAAAAAAATTATCTACTTTAATAGCAATAATATCATATAATTACTTGGTAATATATATGCTGACAAACCGTCTTTGCTCGAAATCGGTTTTTGTATAGGTACAATGGTGTTATATCATTGAATTCCAATTTAACACATCCATTATAGTGCCCACACAACACAATATAATGTTCAACAGTGCAGTACCCACTTTGCCCACCTTTTTAAAAAAAAATGTCTATACAGTTCGTGTTTGGTCGGATACATCACTGCTGGTGTTTCCTTTTTTTTCGACACATGTGAGCAGTATATAGCCATATAGGTTACAACTGCGCAGTTTTTTCTAAGCTATTCAATGGATTCCATCTGGAGGGACAAAAACGAGAAGGAAGTTAGGTGTATGGTTTCTCGAATTCCCGTACTCATAATCTCACCCTTATTTAACAAAACTAACACCCAAACAACAAAAAAACCTATAAACAAAACATCTGTAATTCTATTTAATATAATAGATATTTATAATAATATAGCATAACTGTAAAAGTTGTTGATGTTCATGTATTTAGTACAATATACACAGTTATCCCATAATACATTTAAAATGTTGATGAATTTTTAATCATGCGAAGTTATTAAAAACTTAGCGACGATTTTGTGTACACGGTTCTATAACTTGTGTAAGTATTAAACTTTTTATGTACTGTCTTGTAATATTACTCGTCCCTGATACCACGACTCAAGGAATCAGTTGTGATTAAATAGTGGTTAAAACCTTAAATACACGATTTTTACAATAAACCATACAATAAAATCTGTTTTTTATTTACATGTTAAAAATGTATTTTTAAACTTATACCCAACCAGATTTGTCGGTGGTTGTGTTAGTGTTTGTTTTTCTCTTTTTTTGAGATGCATCTAGTATATTCAATAATATTATACTATTTGCAATTAGAATTCAATTACTTCTCCCTATATGACAACTAAGGTTTAGTTAAAGCCGTTATTGGTAGCTGCTTTCGATACTTCACAAAAAATTCTAAAAATCAGCTCTGCATAACTTATTATTGTATATTCGTATCTCTGTAAATTTCTAATATATTTACAAATATGTCTCTACTCCCTACACATATACTTCCGAGAATTTTAGCTTATATCCAAAATAGTGATCATCACACATACATATAACAAAGATAAAAAAGAAAATCATTACTGCTCCTCTCAGAATTGAACAAAATACAAAGGTTATTATATAGTTATGATAAAGTAAAAAATCAAATGTACAAAAATGAATTGTATAGTTATTATTTTACCATTACTATAAACTCAGACACAATGTTAATGACTCGCCGCTGAGTATTTAAAAAAAGTTAATTAAAATTCCTTACATTTTTAAATAGCTTACAACAGTTAACAAATTCAATTCAATCTATGCAAATACAAAGGTGTAAATAATAACGCACTCATTGTTTTTATATAACCGTATTTTTCCACTCCATCAAAATTATTTATATATTTTTTAAGGCACTAGTGAAAAAAACTTTAACATTCATTTATGCACTTTTTTTAAAAAAGTTTTCTAGATCAATGTGATTTATTTTTCTATATACACAATAGCATTCATCAACTGTTATGATATAAACTCTAAAAACGGAATAATGATTATCATCGTTTATTACAAGTATCATCATCTTCATAATAATACACAGTAGGTTGAATTAAAACAATCACCTATGAGGACTTCTACGTACATTATAATAATACGCTCGGAACCCATTTCTTCACAACACCGTGATGAATCACCTAAATAGAGTTCATTAATTCAGCAATTACCACGTTTGAACTCGTTTTAAATTCAACGTAGGTATAATGAAGGAAATGGTACAGCAGCAGATTTTACTTATTAATTTTATTTTTGATGGTTGTCATTAGATTTTCCTTACGCTTTTTTCGATATATTATGTTAAGAAAATGACAAGTATTTTTGTAAAGGCCTACTCTTTTCAATTGATGTATAGAAGCAGTAAGACAGGGCCATATAAGCACATTCACCTAAAGACCTATAGGTCTACCCAGATCTACCTAGAGCCCTATCATCTCTTTACAACATATAATTATAAGTTTATTTACATGTTAATATTGTGTCTTTAATATTTGTCATGTTTTACATAAATACTAATCGTAGGTAACTACACAATAAAATGTATACCCAACTGAAACAGATAAAAAATGAAATTTAAGTTTAATATTTGTACAATTTCTAAAATGTTGACAATACCTACATAAACTAAAAAAATAAGTCATCATGTTATTTGTTTCAGTTAATGTATTATTTTAGCGTTAGGGATTTCTTTTAAATTTTTGTCTGAATTTTTATGGGTATATTTTGATCTACTTTGCATTGCATTAAGGTACTGAACAAGACTTTTTAATTTGGAAAGCCTCACCAGAATTGAATAACGTTTGACTGGTGGCTGCAGTATAAATTATTATGTATTGTACTCTGGCTGCTACTGCTACAAGCTTAAGTTCATAATATACACATTTGTGCTACAACTTATAGTCTATACTCTATAGGCACGTACAGATAATGGATATACCTATAGATTTTGCTATGGGTGCACGACACCCGCCGGAATTTACCTTAAGTGGTTCGAAAATATAGATGTTTACCATTTTGTACTGCCCAATACAATGATTACGGTATACCACAAACGGCATGAACCATTGGTATTGTTTTAATAGAACGCGGGTTCGATACACGACAACTTAATGATGATGTCGTCATCGGCGCCATGTATTGGCGTTTCGTGAAACGTCGAACACGATACTCAGTATTAACGGTACGCCGCCGTAATCCACTGTAGATACATAATGATGTATTAACGAATAATAATAGTAATAATAATAGTAATGACGATAAACGATAATTGCCGAGGGAAAATCCACGGTCCAAAAACGTGGAGCAGGCTTATGGCGAAATATTCGCATAACAGTTTCTTTTTTTTCGACGTGCCGATTTCACGGTTATGCTATAATTATACGGAGCGCGTCGCTCATGGGCCGACATAAAGTTCCCACCGCCTACTCCTACTTCCACCCCTCCATCATTACATCAACCTAGAATTTATTTATTTTTTAGTTTCCCTTGGAAATACCACGGAGAACCAACGGAGGGCTTACACACCGGTTTAAACCGAAACGGGGACCATAATATGATAGGGTATGGAGGCTGGCAGTGGGTTGTGGAGGGGTTGGCGTGGGGGCGAAGGTTCGGTGTGCGGGAAAGTCCGAGAACCGGTGCTTACGGTGCGTCACCGCCGTCGAGAATCGAGATGAATGGAAAAGATTTCGTTGAGCGATGACGACAATAATACGATTCTCCGATCTCGTTATTATATTGTACCTGTCGTCGACGTACGCGGCTATCATAGTCACCGTGATAGTGATAACCCAGCGTTTCCCGTCTCCTCGACCTCACCCACCCCCCCTCTTACACCTCCCACCGTCGCGGTCGAGCGTCTGACGGACCCCCACCCCGTTCGCCCCCACTAGATAAACTTCAGCGGTAACCGGTTTGACTAATAACAATAATATATATATATTTATATAATATTATATTCTACGCGGCAGAGGCGGCGGCATGCCCATACACTGGTGGCACGCCGAGTACCTTACGCTGCACACACCCCCTACTCTTCGGCGGTGAACGCGTATTTTCCTCTCAGTCACGCACCGCACACCGCACCGTCTGCAACAGCATTACATGCCTACTCTACTGGGTACTATATTATAATACACACCGCGACCGCATTTTTTTCACATATATACCAGAGATACCTGTATGATAGTGATGTTATATATTTCAATTTAATACACCCACGAAGTAGAGTAGTGCAATTTTTTTCCGTACACATAAATACGTTCGCGTGTGCATCATTCGCTGTATTACGTACTCATCACGCTCGCTCCAAGTCGCGTCATACGTCTTGCGCTTTTTATTATAATATAATACAATTTAGTACACGTCGCACTCTCATATATATATATATAAATATTATATATGTATAAACGAACACATCACGATTATATATATTGTATTTCGAGAGTGCGTTTTGTGTGCATATATATAATATAAAGCTCAGGTTTCGGCGACTTGTATAGATCACATCGCTTTTGCAGTGCACCGCGATCGATCAAAGCGCATCGGAGCGTTTTTTCGATGGGATTTCGCAATCCATACGTGTCGATACTTTCGGTCGATTACAAGTTGCGCGCCAAACTGATGCCACTGAGGTCTTGATATATATTTTATATATCATATACATTTTAGCTGCATTAGAATTCACGAGTGAAAACCAACATTTATAAACACCGACATCGACTCGAGTACATACATATTATTATATAAGCATAGTATGCATACATACTACCTATATTGTACCTTTTGTATGCAATATAATAAATGTGAGACTGTGTTTTTTTTACAGACCGTGCCGAGTCATCGCGATTAAATATTATACGCATACACTTTAAACGAAGACAGAGACAACATTGCAAAAATGGCTTGGATCAGACGCGGTCGCGGAGACAAAGCGACTCAGCAGATGACGTTCACGATCGTAAGTTTTTAAATCAAGACACAGTATTCTATCATTATTATTGTTATTATTATTATCATTACGATCTAAACACAGACAATTAACCGACGTTTTATACGAGCTTCGCGCACTACAATCGCACAACCGTGTGTGTGGCTTTCAATTCGGTTTCTTAACCACTACGTAATTGTACCCGTCGTCGTTGCTAATTGATCGTACTAGAGCTGCAGCAGGACCCGCCGACCGATACAAAGTGTGGAGGACGGTGTGACGTCGTATTGCCAACCTAAATCGACACTGTACCTATTTAATACGATAATAATGATAGTGTTATGTTATATTATTATTCTTTACCTCGATCTAGTGATTAATATTATATTAGACAAATAATAAATAATATGTCGTATTGTATATGTGTTTAACTCGAGCGTAAGCGACCATATGATATACTAATAAGGTGGTCTCCACATAGCGATGCCTAAACCATGGTATATAATAGGTACTCCATCGAGGCGAACCACGAACGGTTCGCGGAAATTCTGTTTCCGTCGTCGTGTGATTTTTCCGGTCGACTTTCCACTCGGAGACAACTGTTGCCATTATCGTACAAAATAATACATTATAAATACGCATTAAAGCAATATAAGGAGAATTACTAACGCTAGTGGTAGGACGCGGTCAATCGTATTGGTGTAGGTACATGTTATAACTTAAAATATTACGTTCGTTTTATTATCTTAGCGAAAATCGACAGACGCGTGAAAGACCTCAGCAACATAATCGACAAATTGGTGCGCGCACATATGTATAATAATAATAATAATAATATGAATATCGTGTGTGTGTATAAACGTTAAAAATGTCTCTAATCAGTACGTTAATTACCGGCCTCTATAAGATGCTAATGGACAATTTTTATGTCAGTCGAAACCTTTTATATATTCGTCGCAGACGTGTGCGTGTTGTGTCCGGTCCGATCGGTTTTTTATACTATAATATACAAACACTTTATTATATACGACCGAGACACACGGAATATTATAATTATTATATTATTTTTACTTCCTATATACATATTATATTAATTCGATTATCTAGTTTTTTTATATAGAAACATATAAACTCGATATATTATTATTATATATATATATACATGTTTGATATCGTTCGATTGGTCATGAAACCATCATGCAAGCCGCCGTCACGTCGTTAGAAAGTCAAAATACGTTTTTTCCTTCCGTCGTTTTTTCTGCAAACAGACTGCAGTCGAACTTACGCGAGTGTCCGGCGATATTATTTTCTTGCATCGTATTATCTGCCTATACAATTTACCCCATACAGACCGCCACCGCCACCGAAATCATAAAAATGGAAGTCCTGACACGCGGGGGTAAATAAAAACTATATTTTATTATTATCAATTATTATTATTATACAATGTCCTTTCTTTCTTATAAATCGTCATATTTTTAAATCTTTAAATGTATTTGTAATTTAAATATAATAATGATATTTTTGGGGGCAAGGGTTAATATGTAGAGTAGGCGTTAAAAAATTTTATTTTACATATTTTTTAAGTCTGCATTATCGAAGATATTCAGTGTTACCGTACGCTTTTAAAAATTTCATTATAATACGATTTGCTGGACTTTACTTGAGACTTTTTGATACGACGCTTATCTGCGATCGTTTCCGGTCTACACGAATTTAAATCAAAAGTGAAGTCTGGGTAAATAATTCAGGGAATTTTTTCATTTAATCGAAATATACCTTAATTTAAATGTTTAACTTGTTCGTTATTTGCTTAATCTTGAATGTTTCTTTTTGACCTTTTGTTTCAGAATAACAATTTTAATTAATTAATTATAAATAACATTATTACTTATGTAATAATATATAACGCACTTAATAGCAGTACCTACACCTATGTATAATATTGGTTTATATGCATGTATAACCATAAATCATAATACAATTTTTTTTGTTTATATAATTTATCTAAGACATTTATTTTAATTGACTTATATTATCAATTTCTTAAACTGTATATGCTATATATTTTACATAATTATGATAATGAAATCAGGTATGTGCTATTAATAAAACTTAAAGTTATAATAAGACATAATTAATAAAATTGATAATATCAATATATAATTTATTTTTTAAATATAATTAATAATACACATTTTAAAGCAAAAATATAATTATAACTTCATACAAAGTATCAAATTGGTTAAGTGTAATCCATTACTCCCAAGTTAGGTACTACGTGTTGAATGAAAAACCATATTATAAACTTGCATAAAGTAAGTACTATGTCAATGTGCGTGTATTTTTTCTATTTGTGCATGAATTATAATCACATAATAAATATTTACAATAAAATATTGTTTTTAAATATAATAACACAACTTTTATTTGCTATATACCGTTGTTGTAGTTATCGAATCTATTTCTCCAGGGTATATTATTTAATCTTCTTTTCTATACATAATATGCAGATAATAGAATATTATTATACACTATACACATTTTCATCAAACAACTTTTATTGTTATGTTCTGAATAAAATGTCACAGATAAATAAAGCGAGAAAAATATTATATTGGTGCTATTTATATATATATATATATATATGTATTATAATATATTCTAAGTTTAACGTCGATTTTCCTTGTTTGTATAGTATACGCCCATAAATTTCCTTCCTATTAGCAAATCCATTTGTATTGTATACTCGTTAGAACATAATATGTCATCATTAACATGTTTCTATGCTCAATTCTGTACATAAACGGGCGAAAATAAATAATATGAAATTAGCAGGTTTTGAAGGTTATACACACATTTTTGAAGCTAAATTAAAAACTGATTGCGTTTTATTACAATTTACCGAAATTTATTTATTCGAGATGATTATTGTACGGTGTACTGTAATGATTTCATTTGAATTTGATATTATGTTCAATACGTCATGCTTGAAAATATGTATTATGTAATAATATTAGTACCTAATCGTTTTATTCTACGTTTAGTGATCGGAGTAGTAAATATATTTCTTTGCATATTATTAATTATTAAACATTCATACTATTAAAACTAAAATCTATCTGTTGGTAAGAAATAAGCAGGTATAAAATGCTTGCACATATTATATAGGTATCAACTTGTGATTTGTTTAAGTTGTAACACAAACGTGAGCGAAATTTGCATACACAGCGTTTAAAATATATATTTTAGTGAAAAAAAAGTTTTTCATCGGTGCTTATTTTAGTAATGAATTATCATTTTTCATATTTTTTGTAATTTGAAATTCTAGAATAATCTTTCTTTTTTTTTGGAATCGAGGTTCAATATTTACCATATTTACATGTATTAATTTTTAATTATTTTGTCACATGGGATTTATATATTTACCCATTTGGGCGTTTGATATATTTATGTATCTATGCGTCGATATACTCATATATTTATTTATTATTCCGACCCTATATAAAAAATTGTATTCATTAGAAGTCATTATATTATAATAAAATCATAACCGGGGTTATGGGGACCCGATAACACAGCTTTCTATGCAAGACGTTATCATCGTAGACTGAGAAATTGTACGATAAAATAATCCGACCTCTAACAGTGTAAAATTTCGATCCCGCACACATACAGAATACTGTATAATATATACACTATGGTTTCAAGAGCAAAGCCGCACAAGAACATTTGCGTTGAAGCGTTTGAGTTCAAAATGTTTCATCAAACTAGCGTGGACGAATTCAAATTCAAAATTTGCACCATTCGTTCGTAGTTGCAAATTAATATTCTAATTTCTGGAAATCATTCATTCAGACATGATGAGCTGTAACACCCTGACACTCTATGCAATCACTCTGTATAAACGACACTTGTACAGAAATAATAATAATATTGTTTATCTAGAATAAATGAACGCATGTAAATGTGTAGATTGACATAATCATGACAAATTTGTGAAGACAATTTTTTTTTTAAATATAAAATCCAGTGTGTTTCACGGAAATGTCAAAGACACTCTTTTCCGCGAATCTTGCGTAACAATATATAAATTCATGTTATATTTTCTTCCCAAAACCACACGTGTGCGTGTAAATAGCTTTAATACTTATATATTCTGGTTTTAACTTTTCAGTACTGTGCAGTACAAAACAGTGCTGTGTTTCAATATCGTTTTGAATTTTTTTTCCAATTTTTCATTTATACGCGGCGTCCTTGTCAGCATCTGTCAAACACTCCGCAATAGATTTATATTATGTATGCGCTTTAATATAAATCACGCTATCGGTCGGATAATGACGTTTTTTCATAATACATGGAACATAATCTATATCCGGATGTTTCTGGCACGTAAGGCTTATTAAAATTTGAGTTAATTCGCTCGTGGACTTATTGTAATTTTGTATTTTTTATTGTAATAATAATGTATGTACACATTATCTTTTTGCGAAGGACAATTTGTGATATACCTATAACACATATTT
>PVMI01014110.1:0-12102 GCA_008528875.1 Aulacorthum solani
TTATATTTTTTTTTTTTGATATAGTTAGTATAACCACATGAACGCGTACAGCAGTGCGCTGTGAGTTATACCCTATTATTTATTATACAATGTTTGTTAAATTGTGAGTCATATGAAATATAAAATACAACATTTATATACAGTCCACTGCATAATTTAAAACTTAAAACATAACCATTACTACATGTCCAGTGCATTATTTAAAAATTAAAACACAGTTATAATATCAACAAAATATATTTATAATCTCCAAAAATTAGATTTTGAATAGATAGGTAACTTCATTTTTGAAGAAAAATGGGCTGAGCAATGAACATACTTAGTGAATCACCTTGTATACATTTAATAATATAGGTATTATTATTTATTTATATTATACTAGCATGTCCAAGTGATCGTTGGTGATCTCCGTGATCACGATGTGATGTCGAATCGTTCTTGTTGAAACGTCATATATTTGCTTGAATAGAAGCTCTCCACTAGCTCATTATCCTTCAGAAATGTATGGTAACTGTCTCTCCACAAAGTATAATATTTTTGAGAATGTTTTGAAAATGTGAGTGTTTCCGATGAAACTATACTTCAGAACTATGGTTTTATTACGGTTATGTATAATAGGAATAATTGAAATGTCAAATTTAATACATTTTTATGCAGATGATATTATGTTTTTTCATTTCAATGTTCAAATACATTTTGTAGATATATATTTAATAACTATGTGAAATTTGAATATACTGAAAAGCTTAAGGGTATTACATATTAAATTATTAAAAAAATGTAAATAATAATTTAAAACATAATGGTATTTTATAATTAGAAATAAATATTCAATTTATTAATCTGATTTAATTCCATTTCTATTTTGTAGTATCTATATTTTTCTATGCTTATAATATTGAGAAATTCAATTTTCCAAAATAGTATTTTTAATACCTTCAAAATAATATGAAACTTCAATTCGCAGAAGAACAAATAATAATAAAAAATACTCTTCTGAAAAAATATACGACGATTTTTCGATGAATCTGTTATAAACTTGTTCCGTTTCACTTAACATTATTAGAACAAAACACAATACATTTAATGAAAACTCTCGGGTCATCACTATATTTTTTGTCTTGTAGTTATAGACTAGAGAGATAATCGTCGTGTACTTGCTAACGATTTACTCCAATAATAATAATAACTCTTTGCTTTTATTTGTTACAGTATACGTTGTTTTGGGAAATTACTACGATCACACCGGTCTCATCGTGGCCATGGACGAAATGGATTTGTTCAAAAACGGTAAGGAAATTTTCATTACGTACCTACGTCAATAACAATTATGCTAGCTGTCTTATCGTTGTATACGATAGTGCTCGACACGCGTGTTCGTTTTTATACGTTCGATTTAAAAGCTCATTGTATGTTCCTTGGTTTCTAATTTCTTATATATGTGGGTTTTTCATATCCCGATCACTTCCGACTGGACAACCAATCAAATATGTTTCATCACAACTTTCGATATGATTATTGCCTGATCTGACCGATGACAGGAAATATGGGGTATTTCCTTTATCTGAGCTTTTGATAATACTCGTTGGCCCGTAAATGCCGGAAAGTCGCGCAAAATACAAATACGTCAAAATTGCTTGCTTTGGCATCGTCTGTCTCCCCTTTGGGGTATATAGTGAGTAGTGACGGACCAATTCTCGGATTTCATCTAAAATATCACTGTATAGAAAAGAAACGTCTAAGCTATTGATTTCTGAACATTTTTTTTGTTTGTCGGATTACATTAAGTATACTTTATCTTAATTCAACTGACCTCTTTTATAGTAGTTAGCTGCTATTTTTCGAAATCGATTGTTTAATTTGTTACCGGATATCTTACTTAGTTTTCTCACCCTTTTATCTACAAAAAAGGTCCAAATAACATAAGTTTTTTCAATAGTTATACTTGTTGTATACAAAAAGCGTATTTATCTAATTTGCACAGTAGTGTTGGGTACTCCAAAAGTGAATTAAAGAATCTTTGTTTACAACAGTACCTATAGCATCAGCTATTTCGTTTTTTTTAAGAAGCAATTTAATCAGAGTGTTACGTCTACCTAAATATTTTTATTTCGATTTCTCAGCACTAATTTTCCTTATTTAACTTGTTTTACTCAGGAAACATTAAATTAAATCGACTTTTAGAATTCTTCGTGGTTTGAAATTATTAACTCACGTACTTAATTACTTCAAAATAATTAATCACTAATTTTCCTGTGTTAAATCTTTTTAGAAAAGATTTCGAAATTTGAAACAAGACTTAATCATAAGTAGCGGAATTAGGGTATTTTAACTATAATTAACATGCATACGTCCTTGAAATTATGTTTTAATGTTTTTGTTTGCAACAATAAAATATTTAACATATATAGGTAGTTATTAAAAAATATCGATATTGTATAGCATTATTAGCATTGTATTATTTTCAAATGCAATTTTATTTTCAATTCATGAATGTACCTACGGTCTTTATTAAATCCTGAAAATATAAGCAGGCTACTTGTTTCCAAATATTTACAATTTACATTGATAGTGTAATGTATAAACATCGGTTTAATGTGGGTACTTACTTTTGAACTAAAATGTATGAATTGATAAGAATATTTAATATTTAATATTTACGTATGTTTGTTTATTTTTCTATGTACCGTAAGTAGATATTGTTATTCATATTTATTCAACAGTTATTTTACACCGTATTATTGTTTTCGATAATATTTTTGATAATACACATTTTATTATATATATACATCGAATATATTCTATTTTGAATTACGATTAAACATTTTTATTTATATTAATAATATATTATATTGTAAACCCTTTTAACGTTATATAGTTGGGACAACTATATAAGCTAAAACTATCAATCTAATAATAATGGGCAACGGCCAATAGTTTCATCGTAGTTTTATTTATTAAATAAAAAAAACAAATCACAATATTCATTGAGGCCAAATACGTCATATACTTTACTCGCCCAATCTCGTTTCCAATCGGTTATTTATATTCACGTGGTTATTGACATTTGTATGAGCTAATATATAATAATATAATATATATTACGTATACATTTATTTTGTGTATTGTATTTCTCAATGTTTAATGTATGAATATCGCATTATATTTAAACCATGAAATATACAAAACGCTTTCTCGATTAAATGTTATTTAATGATTTATTTATCGTTCTATGAAAAAATTGACTGTGAACGAGCTAAATGATATAAGCAATAATTTCAAATGCATATTTTTAAGGAGAAAAAAATCCGTACGTACTTTCATCTGTATGATATGGAGACACAGAAAATAATAATAGTGAATACTTTCGATGATAATTTTGTGAAATGAATAGGTGCAGCCTCACAAGTCACAACATAAAACGAATTAATTTTACAATTGTTTTCAATCTAACCTGTACCTATTCTGTCCATGCAATTTATCTCTGCTTTGTACAATTTACCTCAATATTATTATAATACGTGTTTTTTATACCCAGGTGACTATTTCGTGGTGGGCGTGGACGTGGAGCAATATGACGCAGAAAACCCTGGAAAATATTTAACCGGAATGTTGTCAAACAAACCTGATCCAATTTTAGAAAAAGCTTTTCAGTCGTTTTTTAGTGTGGTGCCCACGCCACCCAGAGGATTCAAGAATTTCTCAGTCAAAGTCAACGAGTACATGGAAAAACCACCATTTCAGTTCCCTAATCCTTTGGTGCAGTTGGGTGGCGTAAAACAGGTATGTAAATTATTTTACTTGAAATATAATAACTTTTTTAATTAATTAATTTTATTATATTATCATTTGCTATTACATATTAATACAGCATAGTTTTAAAATTGAATATAATAAAACGAAATATTAAGTCCCACATATTTTCATAAAATTCTTAAAAAAAAATATTATATTATTTTCTTAAAACAATATTCATAATTCTTAATGAATTGTTCGATACATTCAATATCGGATAATTATTAATTGCTTCCATATAGAACTCGATTGTTGTGAGCTTAGAAGTTATATTTCATTAAAATATGTTATGATTATCTTAAATGAATCTCCAACTTGCTAAAAGAAAAATGTTATACTCCTGTATTATTATGAAAAAAAATAAAAATGTTCCCACATATAATATTAATTGTTGAACGGGAAAGCTTAGGATTACGAGTATGTAGGACATAGGTAATGCTTTTACAATAATAATTGTTCTAAGTTTCTTACTCTTTCAAGAGTCTTTCTTTAGAAAGACAATATTAATTTATATTTTTTTCTGATTGGTCTTAAAAGCTATAAACAAATCATTGATTTCTTTAAATTTATATCTGAATCACAGCTGAATAATAAAACATATTTTTAAAACAAAAATATTCTAGAACTATGCTAATAATTTATTATTAAACCAAATATTATGCGATATAATTAAAAATATTGAAATTAAAAACTTAATTATGAATTACCATGATTAAAAATTTAAAATCTAAAAATCAACTAAAAATATACTTAATGAGGGATATTAAAATTCAAACCATTTAAAGTTCTGAAATATTAGAGATAGAAATTTAAAAAAAAAACAATCATGGGTGGAGCTAAAAACACTTAAGGGTTTACTATAGAAATATAATTGTTTTCTCAAAAACATCAGGGAAATCGGAAAAATGATCGTATTAAGTATAACCCATAATGGTACTTCCCAAAACGTTTTACTATCACCAAAAATATTTGCTGGAAAAATGAATAAAATTTAAAAAGAAAACACATCACTTTATCGCTAAAATAGTATTACTCAGAATCAAAAAGTTTATAGGTGGTAAACCGATAACAATAGCTTGATAAATGAAACATAAACTATTTTCTTCAATATGGAGTATACAATAGGACGTTTACTGCACCTCAAAATGTTAAATGGTACGTGGTTTATATTGGGAATAAAATAAATCTCACCTTAAAAAGACTTGTTTAATTTTACTTTTTAGTGAATATAAATTAGATTTTGGTTGTATTTACTTCTTTGTTGGCATCTCTTATACTTACCCAACAATACCTTTAAAAATTATCTGTTATTATTTTCTTTGTCAGACATCAAGTTTATTGGGGTCACTGTTTAGGTAGGTCATTAAGATAGAAAACGGCGGGTTCAACAATACGTTATTATTAGTTTAAACAATATAATACGTTAGGTGCAAAATATTATACACCTTTTTAAAATATATAATTGTTTGTAATTTTCAAGTGCTAAGATTTTTGGAACATTATATATATTCTCATTAATATATTATGTAATTGAAAAAAGTATTTATCTATTTCTAAGTCGAATAAAAGTCGCGTTACTGAATTATTTATATTTTCTTAAATAATAGACATCATAGGAATGTGGTTATATTTTCAATGAATTATTTATTCTTCAACATCTATATAATAATACCTTGAGTAAATAGGCTTAGCTGCACGGATAAAATACCAATAAAAAAAACCCCACGTGAAAATTATATTTTCCCAATTTAATACGAATTTCTGATAAGTCCACATAAAATATACAGGTTTATAATTTATGCACGTTTTGAATTCATTATATTATACAATTCAATACACCGCGTACGTGTTTTTTATACTAGCTGAAATAATATTATGTACCTATTGTTTATGAAAGTTTGAAATTTATACACCTACGACGTATAATATAATATATAGAATATTATGATTTTTGGCCATAAACTATTATTATTAGCTGACAGCCAAATACAGAATATGTTTTTGTGAAAGGTTATCCATTTATAAGTGTCTCCATGTCTAATTATTTCTAAAAGTTTAAACTTTCAGAAAATATGTTTTTACATTATTTGACATCATTTCAAAACTACATTTTTGAATAAAAGCAAATACTTTTAACAATTCATTATTATTTTATAAGTTCATACTTTTTTGAACGTAAACGTGTTATAATTATTTTTCAACATTTTGGTTTGCTGCTGTAGAACATTTTTGAACGAGTAGTTAATGAATTTTAACTTAATAACTATTTAATTTTTCGATGAATAGTAATTGGCACAGTGGTACCACAAAAAATGTTGGATCACTACTCACTCAAAACCCATTTAAACATTAAACAAATACTGATAACTAATTAACTTATTTCGGAAGTGACGAGTGTAGGCAGTTACACTGATCACCTATATTTATACTTCACAAGACCTATACATATATTTATGAGAGTCGTGGTATCGATTTAAAATGAATAAGGGTCGTTCCTAACCGGTAAAAACTATTATTATTAAACATCCTACATATATCATCCAATATACGGTTTAATATAATACACAGCGCGTTTATTTAGTGACATTTGTCTTCTGGTCGAGAGCTCAGTTATTGGTTTCGACGTTTCGTCCAAACATTTTTTAGTAGTGATGTTTCACTGCATGCGACGTGAGCGGAATAAGTATCAATGAAGTTTTTTTCAGACTTGAAAATATACTTATACACAAGAGTGGTTTTTTTACAGTAAACACTCGTCGTTTCAAAAACTATTACATTTTATGAACAATTTAAGATGAATGCTTTTCTAGCGTTTGGTATTGCCCTTATTTTTTCACCCATTTATGTTTGTAGGCGAATCTACCATAATTTTTGATTTTTATATGGCAATGTAGCTATTTATTTATTTTCATAGATTAAAGCAGACTATACTTTTCTAAAATAATGTTGATGTGTAAATAAAGAGCATTGAAGATTTTTTTTATAATAAGCTTTTAACTACGAAACGCTTACTGCAATTAAAAAACCATTGCATTAATATCTGTTATGCAAATGTTCTAAAGTTTATACAGATATTCTGCTTAGTGCTTTGGAACTAGAAATATAGGTCATCACTAGAAAATTTAAAGCTGCCAGTAGTTTCATCGATATGAGGCTGAAAAAAATGTAATATAATTATTGCTATAATAGTATATATATATACGTCGACACATTTCTGACGTCTAGCAGAATCGAAAGAGATGCGGTCAGACGTGACTATAGATAGGTATAACTATATATTATCTATAATATATATATTACGGAGGGCATCTTTGGGAACGGTTCAAGCAACCTATGTCAATTTTCAGTATGTGGACAGGGTTGAACGTTTTAAAAGACCAATTGTAGACTACCGAAACACTCAACAGTAAATACGTTATTATTATTTTCACGCCACCGCGAACAATATAATATAATATCGTTGCCGAAATATCTAAAGCAACTCGGGTACAATAATCGTATAATAATTATGGTATTTCAAGCGAATTTTCACACATACAAACCGCAACAATGTGCTTACGTGTGTAATCTACGTATGTATTATTTGAATATATATATGTATATATGTATATTTTGTATTTCCGGTCGGACGTTACCGGACGAATGTGAATCACGATTTCCGCAACCCTTCCAGTAGTTCCAGTAAAACCGCAACCACACATCGTAATTTATGTATTATAATATATAATATTATGATACGAATTTGGTGAGGGAGGGGGGTACCAATCCGGCGGCGATCGAACTGTTTTCGGATCAGGATTTCTCGAAATACTCCGCGTGCCCTCCTACAAAATATAATAATATAACGATATAAAGACAACGGTTTTCAATTTATATTTAATGAAGCGAGACGAAAAACTGTAATAACACAACATTGATGGCGTCTATTATTTCTCAGACGTGGGCGTCCCTCATGCATACATGATAATAATATTGTGTCAAACTTTGGCGCCTGTTTAGCGAGTCCCGCGGTGAATTTCACACGTTACGATATTAATATAATAACAACGTAAATTATGCTGGGTTGTGATGACAACATAAGTCTTCAATGCATATATACTGTACAGCGTCAAAGTTAGAAATCGTGTGCTACAATAGTTTGTGTTACTGCTTGTTATAGCACTGGCTTCATCGTAAAAATCTAAAAGTTCTGGAATCGATTCCCTTGCCCAAAACATGATGTTCTTATATGAAAGAGTAAATACCTAATTTAAAAAAAAATAAAGCCACACGAGTCATGAATACGATAAGATTAGAGAAAAATGCATGCATTAATATTACTCATTTATACATAAATTAATATAATTATAATAATAGGTAACAAGAAATATGTACCTGAGTTCAATTATTATTTTTTTTTTTATATTATTTCACACTATGTCTTATATAGTTCTATATTATCATTATAACTAAGTGAAGACACCTATGAACCATTTTCTCTTTAAGCGACGGGCCATATGTGATATGGATTAGATAAAGGAAATATGAACATCAGAGGAATTTAATTAAGATATATTTTTTATGTAATCGTTTTTAAAATTTGTTCTAGATTGGTGATTACATTGATGATGATACTATTGATGTACTACTTTTTTTTCAATAATATTTCAATATTCAGGCTATTTTGAAAATTTAGATTACGAACATGGCACATTGAAATTGACATAGTATCAATATCGATGAGTAAATTGGTTGTGGTTTTATTAATTTGTGTTATGTATATATATATATTTATTATTTACTATAATAATTATATTATTCGACGTCAGTAAATAGACAAAGTTTATTATTGAATACGATTATTAGGTGTCTTAATTACTATAATTACTATTTTAATATAATTCCATGTACAATATTTTCTTTCAATCGTATTAAATCAATAGAAAGGCTATAGATGAGCTCAATGAACGTGTTTCTCCTAACTTGTTTATAGTTCGAACTTAGAACTAAAATAAGTCAGTATTTGTTCTGAATATTGCACAGTTTGAATTATTTGAACGTCTGTCTGGCGAGTTTCTATAATGCTCAACTAAATCAACTCAATTATGTGGGTAAATATACTATTTTCGTTAAATAGATTATTTATACTGAGACGTAACCTAATCTCTATAGTTTATAACGATTTCTCTATGTATTCAGTTTGAAAAGTTTTGAACAGCTAATTGTTGATTTCAGTACTGACCTTACTCCAGTTTTATCAGATAATTATTATACCTAGTTCTTGTTTGTCTTCAGCATTAAAACGTTTTAATTATTATACTATTATTTCGAACAAATCATTATTATATCTCTAATTAATATGTGTTGTAGTATGGACTCGACGGTTATGATAAAGTGCAGTAAGCACTCCAAGTAAGTTGTTCTATCAGTGGGTATTGTCCTCGTACAGCAATCTCGACCAGGGTGTTAAATTGCTCTCCGGCTGCTGCTGCAGAACAATTTAGGGAAATCGATTTAGAACCTTTTCATATACATAAATAACTATAATAATGTGCCCACGCAATATTTTAATATTTTAATATAATAATATATTATTATTTTACGGCTCTCCAAACGATTACCGAAACCACGAAATTCCAACCAACGTATATAGTTCAATAGTGGACCAAAGGGTGTCTGTCGATGAGTATAATATTATGATGACCTGCAAAATTCCGTTTTTCGACAATGAGCCGCCCTATTTCGTTCATTAATTGAAATGATACAAACTTTAATCATAATGCTGTGTATAATATCACTAGCTGAACTCGTGCACATCGTTTCCAATTAAAAATTAAAATTGTATATGAGACTCACTTGTGATAATATGTGCAGTATATAATCAGGTAGGCAATACATCCGTGGTGGATTGCGGACCCCTCTAGTTGAGTAATCCATATGAATAGTATGTTTTATTTTTATTTTTATTTTGGACACTCCGATGAGCGGCTACAAGTGTAACTCAGCCACCTTGGTAGACAATGTGTGAAAATTCGATTTGATGCTTGCTTGTACCTAATGTCCTGATCTGCCCGATCATCTAATGGACAACGTATAATAACAACCAATTTACAAAAAAAATACCAACTTCTACTAAAAATATACATATTTATATTTTTTTAAGTAAAACTCAAAATCCCTGTTTGAGCGATCCTCAGAGTTGAACCTACCGGTACCAATTGTTAATTTGAATCATCCAGGGAACTACTCAAAAAAATTGTTATCAAAATCGGTCCAGCTGTCTAGGCAGGCATTTTAGACGTACAAACATTTATATTTAAATTTGTTTTGTTTGACTCCTTAAAATCAAAGTTTCAAAAAATCCTTTCTTAGTGCCCCGGGAAATTATAGTTTTAGTTTACCCTCGAAATTGCAAATAGATATCTCTAATTGGTCGGCTAAATCAGTCACTCAGGATAGTGTCTTTTATGTGTACAGATAATTATACACCTGATAATAAATTGATTATAGTGCATCACTTGGAGGTGTATTCACGAAAACTGAAACTCGAGCAGACGCGACTATAATAGCTTATAAATATTATATTTTAAGTCCTCGGTTATTGTCAATGACTCATCGTTTCCCGTAACGATTATCCGTTATACAAAAACAAGATTCCTGTAATATACAAACTATTACTAAGTATATTATTGTTATACGCGAATATTGTTAGCTGATTGATGGATTTTTGTTCGGACCGTGTTCGACGTCGACGTCGACTAAGATTTATCGCCAACGTAGTTGTTCGAACTAAAATATATATGAACCAACTGCCAGTAGGTACCTAGGTATATAATGATGGTATCTATAGGTATTATGAGACGTATATAATTCACATCTTAATACAACGATAGCTGTAATAATAATAATAATATGATTATTAAATTATCATTGTGTACGGTGTTGTGTAGTTATTTCGAGGTTCAATACGGCGACGGTTTTGTGTGTTATCGAATAAGGGAAGGACGAAAAAAAAAGCTCGTCGATTATCATACTATTTCTAATCCATCTCGCCTTGAATCCACCGGTGATATTATTATTATCGCACGACAAGCGCCTCGCGTCATCAGACGAAATTAGGAATTTAATTTTAACTCAATTTATTATGTTTTGCTTAGACAGCTTGAATATATTATTATATGGAGGGTGTGTTGTCTCTTTCTTTTTTTGTCTTCTTTTTTAATCTGAAATCAATAGCAATTAACACATTCGGAATTAATGATATGATATAATTATGATGTCTTTAGGCTATCTATTGTTCGTAATTATCGTGGCTATAGAGTTATTGAAAAATATTTGATTTTAGCTTATTAAATTAAATAGATTATTTATATAGGTAAAATAATAATTTATGAGTTATCATCAAGCTTAGTTAAACACGTTCAGTGTTCCATAAACATTATACAAACACCAATATGGTTATTTATATAATATTATACACGCTATACCTATATTACAGCAATGGTCGATCGACTAGACCATAATATGTAAATTATAGTTAACTATCAAAAACAAACTGCCAATATATCAATATATCCCATGTATAATATTAAGAAAATATATATATTAATATTTAAAAAAAAAAATTTGTTTCCAAATAATAAATAACAGCGTTTCCGAACCTTTTTATATCATTGCAGTGAAGGTAACTTACTATAAACTAAAAAACTAACTAACTACCTATAAACTTTGACAATTTTCAGGTTAAATTGAAAAAATCCATATGCTTATTGATAGGTATCGTATGCCTTATACCAATAATGTAGAATATGCATAATAATTTTTTTCTTCTGGAATTCGAGCTTACCACTGATTCCGTAACGCGGACGCCTGTCAACTATTTATTAGTACTTATTATACTACCTACTAACCTACTACCTACGTAACATAATGATATACGTTTAAAACTATAAACGCAATATGTAAAACAAATACTTTTATATTATATCGTGCATTATACCTTATTCCAACTTGTAGATGGAAAATCAAATCGATTTGACCAATAAATAATTACATTTTGTGGTAAATACCTATACTGTATGGGTAAAGTAATAGGTACCGTACAATATCTGTACGAAAACGTTTTAAATTTTAACATACTGGAGACTAAATCTCTACAATAATAATACATATACACACAGATTGTTAAAAATCACTTTCTACCTATGTACAATAACAAATAATTCGGTGACTTCAAAACTTTCGTCTAAAACTGTTTCAGATACAATATTGTTATGTCCCTCGTATGTATGAATATTTTGATATGTGGATATAGTAAATTGTATGGGA